>PVIH01009120.1:0-84995 GCA_004025045.1 Sigmodon hispidus | reverse complement strand
GGATTCAAACTCAGCTCCTTATACTTAGCAATGGCTCTCCTCTGACCCATCAAGCCTTATTCCCAGGTACCCAGCTATATTTTAGTTGACCTTTTTTCTAACTATTTTTGTTTCATTTTCTTTGCATTCTTTTTATAGTACGAGCAGTTTTTCATCATTGTTGACTCATTAAAAATAAAGTAATTTAATTTACTGAAAAAAAAAAATAAGAGTAAAAATTTATGCAACATCTCTATGCCCAGTACCCAAGATAGTCAGTGCCATCACTGGAGCTTCAGTGGGTCTGACCAGACCTTCCTATGGCTTTGCCCTTATAACACATGATGCCTGCGTTGAGAAGTGGCCCCATTCAGTGCATACAGCTCATATTTCATGGTCCTACCATTCCCCAAATCTTGGAGTTTCCAATGGATCATCTGCTTCATGTAATTTTTTTCTATTAATCATTTTATTTGACTTTTACTTATATACTTCTGATGTTTTTAATTTGTATCACCTTTGTTATGACTAAAATGAGAACAATTTCTTTAAAAATAGTGTTCTGGGGGCTGGAGAGGTGGCTTAGCAGTTAAGAGCAATGGCTATTCTTGTGAAGGTCCTGAGTTCAATTCCCAGCAACCACATGGTGGCTCAAAACCATCTGTAATGAGACACGGTGCCCTCTTTTGGCCTGTAGGCAAACACTATATATATATATAATAAATAAATAAATCTTAAAAAAGAAAAAATAGTGTTCTGTTTTAACTTTTTTCTTTTACTGAAAATAGATTCTTCTCTCATATTATACATCCTGACCAATTTCCCCACCCTCTATTCCTTCCAGCTCTACTTCTCTCCCCAGATCCTCTCCCTATTTGTTTGACTTCACAAAAGAGCAGGATTCAAGAGACAACAAAACATGACAAATCAGGATGCAATAAAACAAGGCAAAAGTCCTCATAGTGAAGAAAAAGGCCTAATAGTAAGTACAAGAATCAGAGACTCAACCGCTCTCATTGTTTGGAGTTGCAGAAAAACACCAAGCTAACAGTTATAATGTACTTTCAGAGAACCTGTTGTAGATCCAGGCAAGTTTTGTGCTTGCTGCTTTTGTCTATGTGAACCCATAGAAGCCCTGAAAAGCTGATGTGATGTGCTGTTTCCCTGGTATCTTTCATGTGTTCTGATTCCTAGAATCTTTCCTTCCCCTCTTTATGGAGATTTTTGATCTCTGAGGGGCAAGAATCTATGAAAACCTCCAATTTTGACTCTCTTTCTGCATAACTTCTGGCTACAGAGTCTTTGCACCCATGTTCATCTGCTTCCAGAGAAAGCATCTTGATAACTGACAGCTTGGCCCCATTGTCAAGGACAACAGCCACACAGCTCATTGAACATAGAAAGAGTGAGCTGGTGCCTACATGGAGCCTTCACCTCTATGCTTCATGCAATTTTTAAATCGGTCTCTTGTTAATAATCATATTTTCAAAGTGGTATTTGTTCACTGTTCTGATCACTATTTTATTTCATCATATAGTTGTATCAAACCTATATTGGTTCTTTTTGTAGTAGATGAACATTAGGATTTCTTTCTAGTTTTAATATGGAAAGAACATTACGGACATTATCTTAAAAGTCTTCTGATATGAAAACTTGGAATCAATCTCCCCAAGGATCCAGCAATACCACTTCTGGGTGTACCCCTAAAGATACACAGTCACACTCCAAAGGCATTAGCTCATTATTATTATATGATTTATTATGTCATCATTATAGCAGCATTGTTTGTAATAGCAAGAACTTGGAAACAACCTAGATGTCCCTCAACTGAAGAATGGATTAACAAACTGTGGTACATATACACAATGGAGTACTACTCAGCAGTAAGAAAAAATGATATCCTAAAATTTGTAGGCAAATGGATGGATTTGGAGAATGTCCTCCTGAGTGTGGTATCTCAAACCCAGAAAGATAAGCAGGGGATGTACTCACTCATTAGTGGACTCTAAACAAAAAAGAGCAAAAAGCAAAGCATGTCCAAGCTGCAAACCACAACCACTGAACAGCTTGGGATCTGAAACACCTTGGACTGACACGTTGGATTCCATTCCCCCTAGAGGAACACCTGACTCAGTCTCAATGTTGGGAGGAGAAAACTGGATCTGCCAGGAGTGGAGGCTGAACTGAGCAATACTGGGACATTGGGACCTTGAGACCTCCTGCCCTTGCTGGGGAGGAGATGGGGAGATGTGGAGAAGAGAGAGTGACCTGAGGAATTGGGAGAGGTAAGGGACCTTGAACAAGGATATACACAGATAGAAAATGTGACTTTATTCATAATAAAAAAAGTCTTCTGATATACATTGATGAGTCATTCTCAAAAATAGCAGGCCAGCATAATATATAGGTTTAAATCTACATAAATGAACTTATTTAAAATAATCTGTTTTGATCTTGGATTGTGTTCTTTTGGGCAATAAATGGTGTGTGTGTGTGTGTGTGTATTTATGTGTGTGTGTGTGAGAGAGAGAGGGACAGAGACAGACAGACAGACAGACAGAGATGGTGTGTGATGATGTGTGATGCTATATAGCTCAAATTGGCTTTGAACTCACAACTTTTCTGTCCCTGCTTTCTCAGTACTAATATTTCCAGTATGCACCACCACACTTAACAATAGTGGCCTTTGTTACCTAAATGTTATTAATTAAATCACAGTGTTTTTGCTTTAGAAATCCTGAGAGAAAAAAATTAATTGACTAAATCATAGACCTTTTAAAAAGCTGATACATATTCACCATTAGTAAAATTAATATACCCAAATTTAATTGTAATGTTACATTTTTTTTAGGTTCATAAAATTCTAGGCTTCTGATAAGTAGACTATGTAAGAGGAAAGCAAACTGTATGTACCTGTGTGAATTATGATAATGCTTATCTCTTTGGGAAGTCATAACTATTAGTGAGATTAAAGAATTATAAAATTGTTCAATCAACCACAGCCCTCTAGTTTTCTAGTCTTCTGATGATAAATTCCAAATGTCTAGGATCGTATAAGATGTTTTATTGGCCTCACTATGGTATTCAGCAAAGTTTCTGAACAAAACAACCTAAAAGGACTCCAAGGACACATTCATTCTCTGCCCTCTATATTCTCACAAGCATTCATAGTGGTTGGGGCATAAGGTCGGCACTGCTATAGTGAAGTTCGTCATTTGGAGGGATGCTGCTTTATTTCTTTTGGCAATAGAGAGGAAGCAGAGGAAACTATGATGAAACTGAATTGCCACTGACTCTGTCTTTGTTTTTCTTCATTATTCCTTTTTTGACATTGCAAACCATGAGCACAGTTAACAGGGAGCAGCCAAATCCGAGAGACACATCAAATAAAAAGAAAAAGAAGAAACTTTATGTTTGTCATAAGGAAAATGAGCTTTATTCCAGCCCTAAGATCAGAAAATAATCTTCTCCATGAGGCTTTCCTGGTTTCATGATAGATGCTGATGAGCCTAGACATGAGTTTGAGTTTACATAGAAAGTAATTTTAGATAAAGAAGTCACATTTTCATTTATGGATCAAATCCATCAGTTATATTCTGAGCTATTTAAATAATCACTCAGCAAATTACTTACTATAATCATCTGCAGTCATTGCTATTTGTTTTCTTACAAAGTGGGAATTTACATACTCTAAAGAATAGGTGGGTCTTTATAAATGATAATTAAACATCCACAGAAATACTTCAGTATTTTAGTTAGAGATGAAAAGGTTAAAATTATTGGTAGAAGTTTATCTAAGAAATATTTTACTACTTCAAAAGTAAAACATTTGTGTGTGTGTGTGTGTGTGTGTGTGTGTGTGTGTGTGTGCATATGGTGTGTGAATACTGCAGATACAATATGTATTAAACACTATGTTCCCCTCACAAACTTATGGTTCATGGGAGAGGTAGGAAACATAACTATAATAATACTTGTAGTAATTTTTATTGAGGTACTATGGTCGGGTAAAGTTAGAGCACAGGCTAGTATAGCCTAATAATTAACTCATTAAGCTAGAAAATCTAACCTGGATAAATATCATTTAGGTGTGGCCTTGAGGTGTGGGTGAAATATTTATAGGTAGAAAGACAATTCCTGAGAGAATAGTTCTTTGCTTTTGACAAAAGGTTTGAAACTCAATAATGTTCTTAGTAGTGCCATTTATTTTCCCATTCTGACTTAATTTCTTCTCACAGGACAATACTTAGAAAACATTGACTTATGCTACAAATAGCCTATCTCCCACTGATGATAGTTAACTCCATAGTATTGAGCTATTTTTTACTTGGTAAGAGAAAATGGCCCTTCAAGTATTTTCCTAAAGTCTGGACTGGCAAGTGTTCCAACTTAATTGGAAAAGTCAGAGAAAACTTTATGCAAGATCAAGGATTTCATTGTCATTATCCAAAGAAATTATTTGGGAGTTCTTTCAAGTCCATAATAGAAGAGGACTACCAGAAGTGAATTTAAGCCTAATTCAGAAAACTCCAAACTCTAATCATAATTACTATAAAATTTAATTTTTACTTGTCCTTATCTATACTCTATGAGAATAAAATTGACTCCATGACATTATTTTAACACAGTTTGATATATTAAAATTATGCTGCAGTTATTATTGCTGTGTACTTAATATTTTGTACTTTTATTTTATTCGTAATAGCGTTTTGCTTTCATAGATGGGCATGTACCACATGCATATCTGTTGGACATGAGGTCAAATGGGGTATCAGATCCCTTGGAATGAAGTTACAGATAGCTTTAAGATACCATGTGGATGCTGGGAATTGAATATGATTCTTTTACAAGAGCAATAACTGCTCATAACTGCTGGACCATTTCTCCAGCTCTTATGCTGCCTACTTCTGTGCACAAATACCTTTTTAGTAGTAACTCTAAAGTATGTCTTATTAAATTATGAGCAACTAGAAGATGAATGCAAAGTTACAATTATCTTTGATCATGAAATCAAATTTTTCACAACTATTTTCTAAATTAATATAAGTAAGCTATGAAGGAATTCCCTCTCTAGCAAAAGACAAAAGCAGATCAAAATAGATGCCCTTAGATTTTTATAAGGCCTTTGACAATTTTTAATATTAAAAATTATCCCAAATCTAACATACCCTAATGTTATTACTTTCGCGATATTTTTATTTTTTAGCAAAAGTTTTATATTTAGCAAATATTTTCAGAACCTTGAGCACTGACATAAGTGATCAAGAATATCTGCCTTTATAAGCTAGTAGTTTTTCAGAAAGATAGTCCCATAACATATGTATCATGTAAGCCAAGATACATGTTAGAATCACAGATATATGTGGATGTTGTGATTCCCTGATCCTTGGTGGGTAAACTAGAAAACACTTCAAAGAAGCCAGTTAGCACAGGGAGAAAGAACATTTCTGATAAATATAGATGGATAGATAGATAGATAGGTAGGTAGATAGATAGGTAGATAGATGATGATAGGTAGGTAGATAGATAGATAGATAGATAGATAGATAGATAGATAGATAGATAGATAGATAGAAAAGAAGACAGCCCCACCCCAAGATCAGCTGGGCAAGCACCAGGAGTAGGCTTGGAAAAATGGGGGAAGAATCTAAAATGAGAATCAGGTGCTAAAGGTTTTGAGTATTGCAGAAAGACCATTTTGTGCTTAATGATCATAATTGTGGTTCTTTCCCACTGCAATCACCATGTTTCTACTTTCTTTCCCAGGATATAAGTGGAAAATATAAAGCCCTCATGTCCCAAGATTTAATCTCTTTCCTTCACCATCAAGAATGTACAATGATGTTTCCCGGGTTTGATCTTAGCTTAAGAATAATTTTCAATCAGTTAATGTTAAAAACAATATAAGTATTTTCAAACTTTTCTATTTTAATATTTTTAATTATAGTACAACTTGTGACAAGTACTGGCTTCTCTTATGTAAAACTGTTATGTCTCAAGATCAGTTAGAAGTTAGACTGTGGCTCTGGCAGTTTCTGGTCGAACAATATCTCTCTCTAGTAATGGAATTGCAAAATATATTTTTTACTTTTGAAGCCAGTAGTAACATTCTTCTCATTTCTCCAAAGGAGATGTTCAAAACACAGAAAATTTAAGGTCATTTATAGATTTAAGGTCATTTATAGTGTAAGTTACTGTTCTATGTGTACAACCTGGTACAATTTCCTATCTGTGAGGAGTTTGGATTTTACAGACTTTTCCCTTGGCCAGAATGACTTTGGAGAGATGTCTGCCACAGGAAACATCCTGATTTGTTGATGTTATCTGAAATTGTTCTTCCTAACTTGGTTAAAAGTCTCCAGTCTAGTAATTAGGAACTGCTGTGCTCACTTGTTTCTAGGAGCATCTCATACTGAGAAAATTACATTTTACTTCGCTTGAGTTCTATTCTTGAGTGATGCTCAAGTTAAGAAGCTAGTGTGCCTGGTGGTGTTTCATGCCTTCAGTGGATACAGTGCTATGCATGAGATGGCCCATGCAGACTGTGCTCCAGCAAATGTACTTCCTCACTTTCAGTAGGACCATGTTTAATTTTACTTGTGACCTTTTATCTAAAGTACTGCAGTGGTTTGCCAGTAGTCTCCTGAAGCTCAAAAGTGTTTTCCTGATCAAGTTGTTCAGCACTACAGGAGTGATCCTTCAACAGATAGAGTCCTGTCATTTTCCTTTCATGGTTTAGAAAAGTTGAAAGAAGCTCATGAATTAATCTTACATACCTTTGCAAGTCGCATTGCATGGCGCATTTTTCCAAACTAACCCATTCAACAAATCTCTACTATCTGTGCATGTTTATTCAACAAATCTCCCCCTTCTCTCTCAACCTATTCTCTCTTTCTCTCCTCTCCATGCATGAATATAGGCATGTCTCTGCTTGAAGTCATTCTATCAAACATAAAAAAATATGCTCAGAATGAATTTATGCTCAGAATGAATGTTTATTTTCAAGTCTTTTATTAACACCACTAATGACATTAAAAAAAAACCTCACCTATTCCTTAGTTCACTTGTCTGTATAATGGCTGTCTGCTCTGCATATCTTAGACTACACATGTTCTTTCTTAATGTCTCTATGTAATCTACTATAGCCTTTCATTCCTTACCAGTGGTTTCTCTGGAAATAAAGAGAGAAAGCAAAAGTAATTTTTCTGTAGAAATTGAGTATTTTTTACTTATTTTCTTGTAAAGACAAAGCATATAATGTGATCATTTCTGACAGAATAATAAGTCCTGTAATAAATTCTAGTTAATTTATATCCAAATGAATTTATTTGATAATCTGTGGTATAGGTTTTTGCATGCCAAGATTCAGGAAATAACTAAACAAACAAATATAAAAAACTTTTCTGGATGCAGAGACCAGTAACTATGAATCTTTCTACTTGTTCATCAAAGATATTAATGAATTCCATCTATTATCAGATGCAATATTATACTGTACAAAACTCAAAATATCTAGAGTCAAAGCATTTGATAGTCTTACTTGGAACACCTCTTAGTATAGATGATGGAAAAAAGATGATGCAATTTGAATGACAAAAATAACTTTCTGTTTTATAGAAAGATTAAAGGGGCTAATAGAAAAATCAAAAGATTTTAGCTGAATAACAGACTTTCAAACAAGTAGAATGCTCACCTCAAGCAAGGTTTCAGGGAATCAAAAAAGTTGTTAAAATATAAAGGGCAACAATTTGGGAATAAAATGTCTTGAAGTTCAAATACAAATATATTGGTATCAAATAGGTTGACCTGGTACATGGGGAGTCTTTTGATTTGCCATAGGACTGCTTCGGGGATAAATGTAGAAACCAATACAAACTCTCCTGTTCAAAATAGGTTTCTAATAAGTTCTATCTTTTACTCCTATTTCTATGGCAAAATATATTCAGAGATTCCAAGAATAGGAGTGTAAACTCATAATGACATATTACAAGAGGGCCCAGAATGCCCCTAAGAGGATACAACTGAGAGATAATCAGAATGTAGCCCCAGGATGTGTGCTTGTTTCCGGATATCTGATTACAAAAGTCACTATCAAAAATTAATCTTAAAATTGCCTACTGCTGTGCCTTCATTGCAGTAACAACCTCCTCTATTCATTATCTTTGGCCCAAAGATATAATATTCTAATAATAAAAATTAAAAGCAAGTAGTTGGTTAAAATCCAATATAAAGTAATTTACTCCCAGTATGTCATTTAAATCTGTGCAATGTAACCTATTATAACTATTTCTTTACATGCAAAGCATAATATAGTGATAGGTCAAGTCAATACAGGCTCAGGCAGTAAGTCAATGTGTTACATATAAACATTTAAAAGTAGAGAAAACAACTAAATACTTTTTTTATTATACCCATACACTGGTCATTTTAAATAATAGAAATAATAAAAAGTCCTCGTCAACCAATAGAAAATTCTCTTTTTTCCTGTCCTCAGTTCATCACCTTATAGGAATGCTTTCCTCATCTATTCGTCACTTCTCAATAATTTTTGTTCAATTTTTGAAACCACCTACATGGAACTTAAAAGAAAAGTAGGTTTAAAGTCACATTAAGGTGATTTGTTACTTCATATTACTCTTTGCTAGACTTTTAATTTATAACTTAGAAATAAAATTTAGATTCATCATCTAAAAAACAGGACAGTAATGTTGTCAATCAAAATGAGAATCCTGGTGCATATTAGCAATAAATGAGCAGAATTCCTGAGAGAATACTTGTCATGTAGGCTTTCAAAATGCACTTCTTATTTTTATATTATTAATTATGGAGTCACATGCAATGTATATTATATGACTAATTTAGAAGGAGATACACACAATAAATGGACAATTTCTATTAAGTGTCACAAAAGATTTGATGGCGTTACCTGCATAGCACACCAGGAAAACAGAGTAAAGGATGAAGGTCAATGGTATTGCTGAGTCAATCCGTTCTTCTTGGCAGAACTAATAGATTTAAAATACCTTGAATGTAAATAGGTTTTTACCAGGTGAACAGAAGAGAAGACTTCAAAAGGATTACAGGTAGTTATGAGGCCTAATTAAAGTCAACAATTAATTATTTCTTATAAGAAAATGGCACTGAGCAGCTAAAACACATTCTAAGAGTTCAACTGCCTAGACACAACTCTGTACTTTGTACTCGCCTCTGGTAGACATTTTCTAAACTCAAATCAGACAAGCTGCATCTCACTCAAGAAAGTTAAAAATAGTAACTAGAAGAAGAAAAAAAAGAAAGGTGAAAAATAAAATTAATGCCAATAAACCTCATTAATCAATATTTCATGACTTGACGCTGTTCCAGTCATGTTTAAAATGACATTTTACTTTTGATGCTTTCTAATAATTGTGAAATTTTACTTCACTTATTATTTCACCTTTATTATTACCATTATTTGAAATATTTGATAATTCTACTTTATTTTTATCTAATTAAAAGAAGTTCATATAATAATAAAAAAAAAAGACAGTGGTTCACAGAATAAGGATCTTTCCAAAGTTTACCCACTGTTCCTCAGAGGCCTAGTAAACAAAATTTTGTTTTAACAAATATAACTTTTATTTTAATCCTGTCTAGGAAGCAGAATTATGAGCTTGATAAATAGTACTACTTCTCAAGTCATGTTTACAGTGCAATTTTTTTTTCTTAAAAACAAGGGAGGTATTTTTATATATAGAAAGGCTTATCTTTTGTTTCCTGAAAATAATCGATTGTGAAAATGTACCACATTTTAATAATTTATTCATCGTTTGATGGACACCTAGGGTGTTGGTTTTTTTGTGAATAGAGTAGCAATGGGGAGTGCTGAGCAAGTATCTCTATAGTAAGATATAGAGTCCTTTGGGTATGTGTCCAAGAGTAGTACAGATGGATCATGCAATAGACCTATTTTCAGCCTCTTAAGGAACCTCTACTCTGATTTTCATAGTACCTATTTGCACTTTCACCAGCTACTGCACCCTTTTCTCACAACCATGACAAATATTGTCCTTATATTTTTTATGAAACCTTAAAGAAATTTTAATTTGTATTTCCTGGTGAGTGAACAGTTTTTAAAAGTACCCCAGCCATTTGTGTTTTATCTTTGGAGAACTCTGTTTATTTCATGCCCTATTTTTAAATTGAGTTGTCTTTTTTTTCTTGATGTTTAGTGTTTTAAGTATCTTTTATATTGTAGTTACTGTCCATCTGCCAGACTTATAGCTGGTAAAGACATTTTTTTCATCTGTAAGCTGCATCTTCACCTGAAAAAAATGGTGTTCCAGCAGTGGATGAGTGTGGTGGTTGGGAGTGCAACACTGTACAGCCACTTTGGAAATAAATGTAGCAGTATGGTAGAAAATTGGGACTCAGTCTACCTCAAGATCTAGCTATGCCATTCTAGGGTATATACACAAAGGAAGCTAAACTCTACCATGAGGACACTTGCTCAATTATGTTCATAGCAGCTTTATTCATAATACCCAGAAACTGGAAACAACCTACATGACCCTAAGTTAGTAATATGGTACATTTACACAATAAAGTGTTACTCAGCAGTTAAAAACAATGATACCATGAAATTAGCTGGGAAATAGATGGAACTAAAAAAAAATTATTTTGAGTGTTATAAACTAGACCCAGAAAGACAAATATGGTGTATACTCCCTTAGAAGTGGACATTAGCTATAAAGTAAATCTACAGGCTCCAAAATGCCAGGTAACAATGAGGACTCAGGGGGTACACATGAATATCACTGTAAAGGGAAAATATAATACACTTTACTGGCATAAGGTAGGATATGTCTGAATGGAGAAGCTGGGGATGGGAATGGGAGATTAGGTGGGAGAGAATGGAGAAAAAGAGTACTAGGAAAAATGACTAGATTTGGGGCATCTCTGAGAAGAGTTAGAAACCTCCTAGAATGGAAACTCCCAGGAATCTCTGACCCTAACTAAGACTGCTATGGTGGCTATGGAGTCTAAACTTGCCATCTCCAGGAATCAGGAAAAACTTCCAGCAAAGGAACTGGGACACCAACCCAGTGACAAAACCTTCCACCTACAATTTGTCCTATCTACAGAATGTGCTGGGATAAAGGTAGCACAGAAATTGTGAGAGTCACCAGCCAATGACTACTCTAGCTTAAGACTCATAACCTTGAAGGGCACTCACTCCTGACTCTGCCTAAGTGCAAGGACCCAGAGGCAGGATGGTCCAGTGACCCAAGATAAAATCAAACATGGCTGGAAAAAGAGTCAATGATTCCTCATACTATCCTGTTGTACTCATTATTATCAGAGAGGCTTCACCCAGCAAGTGGTGCAGAGACCCACAGTCAGACATTAGGCAGAGCTCTAGCAATACTGCAGAGGGAGAAGAACAATTGTAGAAGCCAGAGGTATCAAGGATTCCACAAGAAAATCTATGGAATGAACTAAGCTGGGCTCATAAGGAGGGCCTTGTAGAGACTAAATTGACAATGAGGGAACCTGCATGAGACTAACCTTGGCCCTCTAAACATATGTTACAGTTGTATAACTTGGTCTTCTTGTTCATCTTTTATCAGTGGGAACAGAGATTGTTTCTGACTCTGTGGCTTGTTTGACTCTATTCTTCTTACTGAATTGCCTCATCCAAACTAGATTGCCTTATTGCTAAACTAGGTATTTCATGACTAGATGATATCTACTGGACACTTGCCCTTTCCAGAAGAAACATGAAGGAGGAAGAGTGAAAGGAGAGAGAAGATAGAAAGTGGGGATTGGAACTGGAAGGAGAGGAAGGAGGAAAAATTGAGTTTAGAGTGTGAAAACAAAATAAAAATAAAAAATAAATATCAAAAAAAGAAAATTAAAAAATAAAGTTATTGAAGTTGTTATATACATGATGAGGGACAGGTATTGAGTTTCATTCTTCTACAATTTGATTGTCACATTTTGCTTAACATTTTGTTCTTATCTCCAAAGTGTATTCTTGGCCTCTTAGTCAAATTTACATGGCTGCAGGATTATGATCTTATATGTGAGTCCTCAATTATATTCCAATAATAAATGTATCCACTTTTATACCAGTGCTATGTTGTTGTTTGCTTGCTTGCTTGTTTTGCTATAATAATATTTTCAGAAGTTTTTTCATTATTGAAAATTCTTTTGTCTCTTATAGGTCTCTTGTGTTTCCATATGAAATTTAAGATTATTTTTTTTCTTTCTAGGAAAAATTGCATAAAAATTTTGGTAATTATTGCACTGTATTTGTGAATTACTTTTGGTGGGATGGTTATTTTCAAGATATTAATCCTAACAATTAATGAGTTGGGGGATCCTGAGAGCTTCAGCAATAACTGCCATGGCAAAGATGGTTCCACTGGTGCAATAGTGGCATAGATATCTTAGAAGTAACCAATCACTTTCCAATTTACTTAAGACTTTCTCCTCAAGATGAAACCTATACATAGCATACTTAGCATAATTATTGTGGCCAACAAATTTTTGGTAAACAAGCCCTAGGGTAGATGAACCTACTTATATTCTGCTAAATGAAGACAATGTTAAACCAACTTCTTTTTTTCCTTTTTTATTATGAATAAAAATCTCATTTTTTTATTCATGTATCCCCTTGTTCAAACTCCTTTTCCCCTTCCACCCCTACCAGTCATTTTAATGATTTATAATTATACACATTCATTAGTATATCTCAAACTCCATCAGAGAAGTTTTCTTTATTTAGTAGATGGGAGTTAACAGAGAAATTTGCAATAGATAAAAGTATAAAGATGAAGACTTTCCAAAATTCTCAACCCTAAATGGAATTTCTTTAATCCACACCCCCATCACAAGGCTTATGGGTCATTGTGAGACAGGAGGGATACTGTAAGAGCTAAATACAGTGGGTGACTATAAAGATAATGTTTTTATGCTGGATGTAGTCCCCTAGAATGTCTGATGGACATTTGGAAAGCTGGACATTATTGAATAAAGGACTCTCCTACTTTGTCTTGACAGTTTGACATTTACCTTTTTTGTGTTCTGCTTGTCCAAATTGGACAGCATACTGTCAGCAATCATGAAAAGAGCTTGCCCAGAATCTAACTTTGAGCAAACTCAATATGGAGGTTCTCCTATGCTCATCATCCTTTTTTGAAGTAAATTGGTGTTGCCAGGACCATATGTGTGTCATCATAATGAAAAGCCTTATGTTACTAAAACATTTAAATGTCATATCCTCTAGGTCTTTGAAGTGTTTGAAGACCATCTATCTATTTAAAGTGTGTCTCTGTTTTACCCTGAAAACACTTAGCATGACTCTAAGTTATGATTGTGATAGATGACTAGCTAGTAACCTGTGTATCTTTATTATCTAAATAGCTTTCAAATACTAAAAGCTTATATTATATTTTAAAGTAGGATGCATAGGTACAATACCTTAAAAAGAGTACAAACATAATAAATACAGTAGAACAAAAATAACCTTAATTTTGTATTTATACAATATTTTATAACAAAAATAATTTTAAATTTGTATCAATATACAAAAATTGTATCAACATAAAATATTTGAGATTAGTGGTTGTTCAAAAGTATACTTAACAATCCAACCTTTGGTTTTCTCATTTCTATTCTATGTCATTTTTCAGAAAGGGATTCTTAAATATAATCTTCTTTAACTTTTTTTCTCACCACTACCATTAACAACTTGTAATCGAACCTCCTAGAGGTTGACAATTATCCATAACCCACTGAATGACCAAAAATTACCCACCTCACCTTTTGAGAATGTAGACCTTGTATATTATAGACAGCTTCCTGTTTTCTGGGAGACCCTGAGAAAATTGGAATAGAGGTCAAGTCCCAGAAGAGTTAGCCATATTACTTTTTGTGATGGGAAAGTATAGGGCTTATCTAAAGTCCTGGCTAAAGAAGCCTATGAGCCTGGACTATCTCTTCTAGCAGCTATGAAGTTGTTATAAATACAGAATTTTGAGGAAACTGCAAAAGAGGCATTTCAAGCCTGGATCACTTGGGCTACTTATCTTTATTGGTGTCTGGTTCTTTTTTACTGAAAACAAACATTTGAAGGTAACATATATGTTTGCATCACCACAAGTAAGAAATGTATGGTTTTCACAAATCAGTCAAAGATAATATTTTATGTTGAGCAGGTGAAAGTTACCTGTTAACTTTATATATTTGGTTGGACTGCATAATCAAACCTCTATCCATGCCAAATTAAAGGATGATATGTAATAATAAGCCATGGGAACTCCATAGCCACCAAGATTCATCATGTCTTATCCAGTTTCAAAGCTGTTCCCAAGTTATGGGATCAGCATATATGTCTACCTGTCTTGTATTTTTTCTTTTGTTTCTTTCTTTATATCTGTAGCCAAGGTTTTTAGAAAGTCTCCTCCAATGAAATCTGATCTTCATTTATTGTAAAAAGAAATATAAATTTTTGTTTCCTGTGAAAATAAAGGCATAACTTCTCTCCCAATGCAACATTTTTTGACTTCCATTTTGAAATTAAAACATTTTTAAAATATATAGGTTGGTTAATTTAGCAGATTTCATAATCCAAACTCTTTCTTCTTTCTTTACTCTCTCTTTAAAGACTTTACTATTTTTTAAACTGCTATTTTTTCTATGACTGTTTATACCCATTTTAGTGTCTGCTAAAAGGCTTTCTCCTTCTGTATCACTTATCTGAGTAACTGCAGTGTTCTCTGACTGCTAGACAAAACTTTAAAAGCCACACCAGTTACCACATGGCATAGGACATGATAGTTTCTCAAGCGGTCTTCTATATACTAGAAAGGGATATAATCAATAGATTAATATAATGATATGTTTTAAAATAAGATTGCCTATAATTAGAAACACCAATAGCAAAACTCTAAGGTTGTCCTTGTGAAGAGAGAGTAGTGATAAATACCTTAACATAACAAAGGCAAGATTTAGCAAGGTCATAGGCAACATCAAATTAAGTAGAGAAAAACTGATGATACCATTATCACTAAAATGAGAAACATGACAAAGATGTCTAATCCTTCTATACCCATTTAAAATATAGCACAGCACATATGGGAATTTTTTTTTAAGTGTTCTGGTCATAGTCAATGGGCATGAGTCACTGGGTAATGTCTAACAAAGAGTCAAAAGTTCTAAAAAGTAGAGTTCTCCCAAATATTCTC
Source organism: Sigmodon hispidus (assembly GCA_004025045.1). NCBI lineage: Eukaryota > Metazoa > Chordata > Mammalia > Rodentia > Cricetidae > Sigmodon > Sigmodon hispidus. Next base: position 69,786 of record PVIH01009120.1, on the reverse strand, counting down.
CATCCAAGTTGAGAAAAAATATATAATATCGCAAAGATGAATACATCTGACAGACAAATACATCTGAACTGAAAGAAAAAAAGACAAAGGACTTGATTTCTTCTACATCAGTCTTTGTTTAAATTCTCTTCTCCCTTCTTCTATTTCAGGAGTTCCAATGAGCCATAAGAAGGGTGAAAGTGAATTTATTCCACATTTTCTTGGTGTAACTTATTCAGTCAGAGGCCACACATGTAGATTCTTGAAGTGGAATGGGAAAAAGAAAGAAGAGATGAAAGGAGGAGGAAAAGGAATCTTCTGAGGCAAGCTTTTTTGATTTCTAGACGAGGAAGGACAACATTGTCTGAAGCTTCCAGATTACTTTTATAAGACAAGGGCTCCTCAAGTCCTTCAAAGGTCAGGCACAAAGCCAGTACTTCAAGGAAATTTTCCAATGAGTTGTTTTGGTGAATCAGGTCAGAATGACAGTGCATCTTTCAGATTCAGTCTTCAGAAATAAGCTGATATACGCTGTTGTCTATACACTTCCCTGAAGAATATCTGCTCTATAAGTAGCCATCTTGTCATTAATATACACAACTGTTCTAACCAACAGGCTTTCTTCTAGAAGAAAGGATGGTGCAGGAGAAAAAATAATCTCAACAATAAAAGAAATAATTAAAATAACAATGCTTACATGTTTTAAATTAAGGAATACAATGTGCTGATTTTACTCATCTCTGAATTTGAACGATAAGTTATAAATATAACAATGAGATATATTTGAGTTCAGTTTACAGATGAGGATGACTGCCTTCAACAACAATAAAATATTTCCTCATTTGTTTCTTAACATTCTGTTCTCATTTTAAAACATAAACACAAAAATCAAAAAATTATTGAAAAAGAAAATTTTAAAAACTAGCTAATTTTTCTTTAATTAGTTATTAGCAATGTTTCATTTCAAGGACTAATCCCTGAAATTAATTATTGGCCTTTGTCCTTCACCTTGACAGTTATAGTATTCTTTAAGTTGAATAAGACTTCTTCGCAGAAAAACTTAATAAACCAAAAAGTTATATATATATATATATACATGTACATAAGTATATATATAAATAGTATATATATAAATACTTTGACAGCAAGATTTGAGTCTTCATCTTCATAATTTGGCCATTTGGTTTTATGATTAGTGTACCACCAGGTGCAATTCTGCTTCCCAAGTTACCTAGAGTGAAACTTAATATCCTACAGAATCTGGAAGTGACAAAAGTGCAGTAGATTCAAAGAGAACATGAAAGTATTTTTATAAAAATAATATCTTTTTGTTAACCTTCTGTAAAGGTCTAAAGCTAAACAGAAAACTAACTTCTTCACTGAAGTCTAATCCTTCAGTCATAAAGCAAAACAAGATAAGAAGTCACTTTTCTAGATCAAAGACACTCTATTGAAAATTCAAGGTGAAAAGTAAATAAAGCCTGGAGTGTAAAGAATAATGACTAAACATTTTACCAAACCCTGCACATCCTCTGAAGCATTTTGAATATCATGTAGACATTACACAAAAGACTATTCTTGGTTAACTTAGATTTTTTATGAAGATGTAAATTTATTTTCCTTAGCCTTTTTCTCTCATGTACCAGGTCAAGTAATTTCTCTTATATGTACTTCAACTCCAATGTGAGTTAGAGAGTGACTGGGGGGTGGGAGGGTTGAGATGGGGAATGGATATTGAATAAGGGGATACATGGATAAAAAATTAGACTTTATTCAAAAATACATATATATATATAAAGTTGAACCCCTTAAATTTTCTCTGCAACTATAAATTTACAGATTAAAAAAAGATTTTCCAAAATCTTATTGACAGAAGCAAGTCATCTCACGCTTCACGACTATTCCCAAGATGTAACCCCTTTCAGAACATGCTGCATAGAATCTGCTGGGTTCAGCTGTGTCAATGAAATATGTCCTTCAACTCACACTATTTGTGAGGTACACATTTACATTACTGTAACATAAATTAGCTGCCCAGTAACACTGACTTGGCAGTTTTTAATAACATAGGTCTAGTGAGATGAAATGAAGTGAGACCAGAACAGGAGTCTGCTCAGAGTGACTATCTAGGGCAAGTGGCTGTGACTGCATCAGGTTTCTGAGAAAGAAAAGAACTGGGGGAAAAGAAATAATAATAAATAAAGAAGCTAGTGTCTTTAAAGAAAAGGTTATAGTTTCTAAGATGGCATCCTGGATCTTTTAATTATCTTTGAAATATGAATCTTGGGTTTCTATTAGGCAATTTTATAATTCTTAAGAACAATGTCTTATGTTGAGTAATTAAGTATCCCCAAATGCTCATAGATAAAAGGGAAATGTGATTTCCAGATGGTGGCACAATTGACAGAAAATTGGATCATGAAGTCTTTAATCTTGTCGATAGATGAACTGATTATAAATGGACTACCGAGGAGGTACAGTTTAAGAGAGAAAGCAGGTCTGTAAAGTGAGCCTTTGTAGGGTCTATCTTGTCTTTGAAACTTTGTTTTTTCTCTCTCTTCTACCTGGTCACTATGACATAATCCCTCTTTTTCTTTCATGCCCATGTAGTCAGAATTTTCAGGCCCTTCTGTCCTGGCCTCAAGGCCCAGACACTCCTACAGCAACTAAGTCCCAAATAATCAAACAAAGGCTTGTATTAATTATAAACTGCTTGCCCTATGGCTCAGGCTTACTACCAACTAGCTCTTACAACTTAACTCAACTCATTTTTATTAATCTATTGTATTGTTACATGGCTTGTGGCTTGCCTGTGCTTTTACATCTGGCTTCTTAGGTGGCTGGATTGCATCTCCTTGACTCTACCCTTTTTCTCATTTATCTATGCTTGGATTCCCTGCCTTCCTCTAAGCTGCCTTGACAAAGGCCAAAACAGCCTCTTTATTTACTAATGGTATTGACAGCATATAGAAAGACATCCCCCATCATACCCTCACCATGATCTTTCTACCTTGACACAGACTAAAGGCAGTGTAGCCATATGCCTAAGGCCTGAAACCTCTGAAACTACAAGCCAAATAATCTTACTCTTTTAAGTTGACTTGCTCAGGCATTTGTCACAGTGATGGGTCTTGACTAGCACAGAACCCTACTGTAGTCAACCAATATCTTCACATCTTCTACATGGTCTCAATCTGTATATATGTTAGCATCTTCCTCCCTACCACTGCTCCAGAGACTAAACACAGAGAAAACACAAATACTTTGTCCCAGTGCTTCCTACATTTTATTTTTGAAAAATTGCAACATGAAAGGACCTCAATCTTCATTGATCTTACTAAAATCACAAGTTTTGCTTCTAACATAATTTTTAGCAATAATTTTCCAAGCAATTAAAAGAAAGACCAGGTTCTGCTTCAGTAGTAAAGCCAGATGGGGCCCATAATTGTTCCTTTAAAATACATTTTAATTGGGTTCTGGTAATCTACTTATCACAATGCCTCTGATCAAGTCTTAGGGCAGTGAAGCTAATACTTTGTTGAAGTCCCTCTAGAAGAAATTTCAGGCAAAATGATGTCAGAGTACTAAAAATGTCAGTTCTTTAGATCGTGTGAAATGAAAAAAAAAAAAATGAGAGGGTGGTAAAGGTTGGCTTTTAGGGGAGAAAACCACAAATGCAGTCAGAAAGAAATTGAGTATTCTAAAATGTGACAAGTGGCATTATGCTTTTAATATTAGCTATTAACTGCTGAGACTCATTAGGCATAGTATGCAAGAGGCAGTAATTGAATGTTCGAATGCTCAGCAGTGCCACAATGGGATTCCTATTTCTAGCGGCCAATGTAATTTTGAATCGTCCTCAGTATACGAGACTTATAGAAGAAATGTTGTCCTTGAAACAAGTTTGAGTTGTTCAAGGTGATTTTCACCTTGTTTTTAAATATGGTTTTAATTAAAAAAGAATTATAGCATCTTCCCCTACTGCTGCTCTCTCCAGCTTCTCCCAGCTACCTTTTCTTGAACTCCATCCATATCCCCACTTTCAAGTTACAGTTTCTCCTTTATCTTAGATTATTATTGTTACATAACTGATATAGATCAACATTTAATTTATTGACTGATTAAAGCTCTGGTTTCAGCTTGTTTGGCACCTTTTAATAGAATATTGAAAAATTTTTCCCAATGAAATTTAAGGAAATGGGAAAATTGAAGGCTTCCTCAATCTCATTCATTTCAGGCTTCTCCATTTTTCATGGCAGTAAACACTTCTCTAAGCTGAACACTTTTGAAGAGTGTTTTCCAAAGTACTTTCTCTTCCTCTGACATGCAATAAACTAAACATAAAGTTGCTTATTGATCTTCGGGGCCATTTCAGTATCCAGTGCCAGCCAGAACAGCCCTTTCTAGAAGCACTTAAGTTCAACTTCTGACTTTAATAAGCAGAACAATTCTTCAAAATACCTCTTCCACAGAACTATCCCTCCTCAAATAGTGTAAAACAATTCATTATCAAATTCTGAGTTTTAATTAAAGAAGAGTCAGGTATATGCACACAGAATCTTGGTGGTTTGGTTCTCATGTGCCCATCAGTAAGTTTAGAATGAACTTGAATAATAAATACAATGCTCTAATTGGAAACTGTCAAGCCTGGTTTTCCCTAAGAAAACTAAAAGAACTGATAGAAATCCTAACAGAGACCACAATACCTAGAAAGTTTGTTCATATGTGGGATGACACCTATGTACTTGACAAAACAATAAATACATAGAGGAATGTAAAGATAATACAGATTGTCCTTTGGAAGATTATGAAAATAACCATTAAGGAAAATGTAAATATTATGTAATCTCTATTTTCCCACCTTGTCTTTCCCTACACATCTCCTTATGGACATTTGAGAAAGCAAGATTATTTATAGGTACCTATCTGATCTCATCTCTAAATACAACCTTAAAACAATACAAATGCTATCCAAGGCTGTCACTCTGCACAAAACTCAAATCCAAGTGGATCAAAGACCTCAACATAAACCCAGCCACTCTCGATTTCATAGAAAGGAAAGTGAGAAATACCCACCAACAAATTGGCACAGGTGACCACTTCCTAAATATAATTCCAGTGGCACAGACACTAAGAACAACAATCAGTAAGTGGGAGCTCCTGAAACTGAGAAGCTTCTGTAAAGCCAAGGACACTGGCAATAGGACAAAATGACAGCCTACAAAATGGGAAAAGATTTTCACCAACCCTACAAGTGATAGAGGACTGATCTCTAAAATATATAAAGAACTCAAGAAACTAGAGCCCAAAACCTTGAATAACCCAATCAAAAAATGGGGTTCAGAACTAAAAGGGGCATTCTCAGCTGAAGAATTCAAATGACTCAAAGGCACTTGAAAAAGTTCTCAACATCTTTAGCCATCAGAGAATGCAAATCAAAACAACTCTGAGATACCACCTGACACCTGTTAGATTGGCTAAGATAAAAGACACAGATGACAGCCTATGCTGGAGAGGATGCAGAGCAAGGGGAACACTCCTCCATTGTTGGTGGGAGTGTAAGCTTGTCCAGCCACTCTGGAATGCAGTATGGAGGTTTCTCAGAAAACTGGGAATCAATCTCCCCAAGGATCCAGCAATACCACTTCCGGGTGTACACCCTAAAGACACACATTCACATTCCAAAGGCATTAGCTCAACTATGTTCATAGCAGCATTATTCGTATTAGCAAGAACCTAGAAACAACCTAGATGCCCCTCAACTGAAGAATGGATTAACAAACTGTGGTACATCTACACAATGAAGCACTACTCAGCAGTAAGCAAAAATGATCTCCTAAAATTGGCAGGCAGATGGATGGATTTGGAGCATATCCTCCTGAGCGAGGTATCATAAACCCAGAAAGATAAGCAGGAGATGTACTCACTCATTAGTGGACTCTAAACAAAAAAGCAAAAAGCAAAGCATGTCCAAGCTGCAAACCACAACCACTGAATAGCTTAGGATCTGAAGCACCTTGGACTGACACCTTGGATCCCACTCCCTCTAGAGGAACATCTGACTCAGTCTTAATGTTGGGGTGAGGAACCTGGATCTGCCAGGTTAGATACTGAGCTGAGCAATATTTGGACCTTGGGACCTCCTGCCCTTGCTGAGGAAGAGATGGGGAGATGTGGAGAAAAGAGAATGACTGGAGGTGGTTGGAGGGGGAAGGGACCTTGAATAAGGATATACATGGATAGAAAATGTGACTTTATTCATAATAAAAAAAGAAAGTGAAAAAAAAGTATGGGTTGGTGAGATGGCTCAGTGGTTAGGAACATTTGTTGCTCTTGCAGAGGACCTGGGTTTGATTTCTAGCACCCATTTTGTGGCTCAAAGCTATCCATTACTTTAGTTCTGGAAATCTGATGCCCTTTTCTGACTTTGGACACTAGGTACATGTGTGGAGCACAGATAGGAATGTGAGCAAAACATACATGTTAAATAAAAGAAAATAAATCTAAAAATAAAAATTTAAAAATGTAAAAAAACAAATGCCATAGATTTTAAGAGTAAAATTATTTTCACAATTATCATATTCAACTTTACTGGTATTATGTGAAAGTTATATATGCTTAAGTTGAAATTTCTACGTGGGTAAATATTATTGTATAATGGACTATTCATGGTCCTTCTTGACAAAAATAACCAGCAGAAGTATTATCTTCATACACAATTTCCTTCGTGTCTTACTTTCTTCTCCTTCACCCCTGTACCAGTGACATCCACTTATACTTCACATCTTAGTTTATTTACCATCTCTAGATAGATGGAGAGAAAAATAATTCTGCTCTTTTGGGGATGCTATCATTTTAACTTTAAAAGTGCTTTTAGAAGTCATTTCTGCACCGTGTACTCAACGAGATGATGGTTTCTAATGTCAAAAATCATACACACCTCTGTCACATTACAAGATCTAACACAATATGTGACACATATTAGGCATCACTTTTTTCTAATGAACAAAGTAAAGTATCTTATGAACAAATTAGATAAGATGCATAGCTCAGCAGGACAATTTTTTAACCATATAGTGGTAGAATTAGTTTTCCAGTAGCTCACAACAATCTTAAAGTGTGTGTGTGTGTGTGTGTGTGTGTGTGTGTGTGTGTGTGTGTGTTTTATGTATGTGGTGGTTATGGGACTACTTGCAGAGGTCAGTTCTCTCATTCTATCATACTGGGCTTGAGGATCAAACTCAGTTGACAGCAGACACTCTTACCTGTTGAGCCATCACACAGGCCTCACACCATCTGTCTCAGAAAATTTCTGGAACTTTCACTGTCTTGTTCCTGCGTTGTAGTCATTTCAGCAGCAAGCATTCTGCCTGCCTATCATCTTGCTCTGCTTCCAGGGATCTTTAGCACCTATTCAATTTAAAGACGATTTCAGAGCACGTTTGTCATTGAAGGCTGAACCACCAGGGTCTGTATCTATTTCATGGAACTTCAGTGAAGATTTGTTTCTTTAGGAATTAAGGCATTTCTTCTTGGTGCGAGAGCAAATTAACAGCTGTTACAGAAGTGCCAACACCTCCAGATGCCTTCCAATTAGCTATGAAGCCTGTGTGACAGGAAAGAGTAACAATCATTACTTGAGAAGTTGCCTGGGGGAAAAGCCTAGACATTTTCAAGTGCACTGAACAAATGATAAGTAAGAGCATCTGAATGAACCAGAGCCAGGAAGGGGACTTTCATCATAGTAACCTCTGCGACGCCCCATCATTGTTCTCCAGGTGTAAAGAGGTCGGCTATCACATGGTGAAAACTATACAAAAACTGCATAAAGATATTCTGGTTGTTTCTTTTTTCATGTATGTAGATTGAATATATAGTGGCTACTAATCAAAGCTGTAGCACCAACATAGTTTTGATATGACACAGGAAATTTTGTACTTAACTTCATTCAAAAGTCAGACTGTGGGTCCCAGTTTCATCATGTACAAGATGTTTCCAATGCTATGTGTGATGTTTTCCCTGAGGCATGAACAAATATCCTTTCATCACATATAGGGCATGAATTCAAGACTGAAAGACCAATTTGACCCTAGTCTACAGCAGTGAACCAGTGACCTTATAGGAGTTACTAACAGAGCATAGGTGAATCAAAGGTGGTTGCATCACTGAAAAGTCCACCACAATGTACGTGATATAATTGCCAAAGCTGCATATCTACAGCTCTCTGTATAATTATCAGGCGTCTCAGTCAATCATGGTTTCTCTCTCTAGCAACTGTGCACTTTACTGCCTTTATAGCCATGGAGAGGGACCTTTTGAGTCTTGTAGCTTATGGCATATTCCTGAGCCTTTAACAATTTTTTATTTCTGAGTATTATGGAACTCTCCTCTCCTTCTGGTAAAGAATGTTCCAATATGAAATAAATAGATATAAAAAGAATTATGTGAGTGCTTTTGTAGCTGTGTAATTTTATGCCAATTCATAGTTAACACTAAAACTCAGAGTTGAGTGTCTTACCTGAGCTCACACACTGAAAAAAAAACTCTAAATCTCATGACTTGAAAATATAAACCTTCATATATGTGATTTCTGTAGCCTCCATATTAAATAAACTTGGAAGTGTCTTTTTTAACCATATGTTCGGAGGAAATGAAGGAATGTAACTTAGCTTCACACATGGCGGTTGTATGGCTCAAGATTCCTAACTGAAAGGAACTTGGCATATGTTCTACAATAGTGATAATGGTGACCAATCCCAATAGCAACATAATTCAATCTGAGCCTATATAGCACTTATGATTTCACTGATGTTTAAGAAACAGTTTCACATACTTAGCACCTCTACAAATACACACAGGACAGTGATGAACACAAAAATAAGGTCACATTTACACTATGTCAAGTCACCAACTGACCCATGAAACACCTACTTAAAATGTGTAAATTAGTTAAAAATAAACTTCCTGGTTTAAAGGACCATGTTTGAGTAGTTTTTCATTATGGCAAGTTGTTATCCTATAGTTTTAAGAATTCCTGCCCTAACTCTCCTCGATAATAGATAATTACACTTGGAAGTATAGTCCAAATAATAAACATTTCTTCTTCAAGTTCCTTTCATTAAGGGTTTCATCACAATAGTAAAGGAAATTAAGACAGTCATTTAATCTATATTTTAATTGTCAAAAGTATCTTAGATTTAGACAATCTTAGTAGAGCACACATTGACATTTATTTTAAGAATGGATTTCAGAAAGATGTCATAATGGTGCATAGAACCCAGAAATCAATCTCCAGATCCCCACAGAGGCAGCATCTCTGTGAGTTACAAATGTCACAATTCAAGCTACCAAATGAGGCTCCTAAAGCTTCCTTTCCCTAGAGAAGATAGCCCTGCAGACTGAGTTCCATGACATCCAGGAGAAGTACTGTAGATCCTGGGAGTTTCTTCCTCACTCTCATTCTCCACAACTTTCTGGACAGATTGTTTTTGACAAGTATGACCCACATTCCAAGTGTTTTTCTATCTCACTGTTTTACAATTTTGTTATTTCTGTTTCATGTGCCCCTAGCTTTGGCATATCAAGCTTTTTATGCCTCTCAGTATTTACTAAGTTTTCCTTTAATAGCACCAAAATCAATACTGACTTTATCAGCATAAGTGAGCCAAAAAAAATAATTAACCACCCACATATACATATATTTATTCTTTTTAAAAATATTTTTATTTTTTTAAAAACTCTGAGTTAGGCAAAATTATTTTAGTATCTTCATTTTAGAGATGATATGCTTGAGACATAGTAAGAAATATGTTCATATTTTCATAAGGGATTGGTATGAAGCTAGGTTGCTTCTTTTCTAGTCTAATATTAAACCAAAAGTCTCTATCTTTGGTGCCACTGGAAACCATGACAACATAGTATTGGGCAGAGTACTCTTTTATAGGATATGGTGATGAATTACAAAAAGGGAAAGCATATTTTTTTATATTAATATTCCTTCTTAGTGTTTTGTTCAACTAGTGAAGAAACTCTAGGACAAAATCTACACACTTCTTCCAAATCATTACCCCTGTGGTGGTTTGAAGGAAAATGGCCACCAAAAGGAATGATGCCATTAGGAGAGGTGGCCTTGTTGGACAAAGTGTGTCACTGTGGGGTTGAGCTTTGAGCTCTCCTTTACTCAAGCTATAGCCAGTGTTTCAGACCACCTGTCCCCTGTGAGTCAAGATATAAAGACTCTCAGCTCCTGCTCCAGTACCATGTTCACTTGCATACCACTGTGTCACACCCTAATGAAAATGGACTGATCCTCTGAAAATGTAAGCCTCTTCAATTAAATGTTTATTTTCTTTATAAGACTTGCCGTGGCCATGATATCTTTTCACAGCAATATTAACTCTAACTAAGATGACCTCTTAAGTTATTCCCCATTTTCTGAGTTCTATATTTTCACCCTTTTAAAAAAAACTTTATCAAAATATATCTTATCCATTCATTTTGTTAGTTGTTGATTGGGGCTTTATAGCAATACTTTGGTTTAACCAGTGGTGTTAGAACTTCTCCCTAATTTTTTATTTTTCATTCTTCAAATAATGCTGCATCCAAACCTTCATATAAGATAAATCAGGTCTTGGTGTTTTATATTTGTTTAACATATTACTTTTAATTGGTTCATCCTTTCTCTGTTCTTCCAATTCCTTGCAAGGATTTTATGAGCAGGTTGTCTTGCACTTTGGCAGATCACTTTTCCCCCGTCTTTTGAGTTTGTATTTTTTTTTTCTTTCCAAAGTTAGCTGTATAAAGCATTTCTAATGTCTCCTTCCATTTACTATTTTTCTACCAATATACTAAAGCTCAAATATAGTTAAATATCAAGTGTAAATGCTCATGACACTATACACATTTCAAAACAGAAAGACGTGAATTTATGACATATATATATATATATATATGGCAATTAACTTTCAATTTGCAAAACTATGATGAGATAAAATACATCTGGTTTTTCAGACAGATAGATTATGACAGTTGATCTTGTGTCTATATGTGCTGTTTTAGCTATTACTAACATCATCATTTCTTTCTACTTTGGCTCATCTACTCTGATTCTTCAGTATTCAATATGGTCATTGTTTCATCTGATCACAGGCCTCCTCACTTTGGGTGTATCCTTCCACAAAGTGCTCCTTCTGAAGGTTTAATGTCTATTATCATCTAGACCCTTAGCTATATTGCTAGTTATATTTTATTTACCATATACTTCCAGTGTCTTCCGTTCAATTGTTATTCAGAGTATATTTAAATGGGTGATCCTAAAAATAAATCTGTTTATGGTTGAATGAGGTTAAGGATAATAAATGAATAGCTTGGGTATAGAGTTCTTAGCCACATACCTAGACTATCTGTACAAATGGAGAATGAGATTTCTCCATCAATTTTACTCATCTCCTAAAAGGACTGTTTTCTACAGCTCTGAGTCCAGATTTTCTTTCATATGCTCCATATTCACTTCTCACTTTGCTGAGTATCAGTTGTGTAAGTTTAAGCAGTAGCAATACTCTTTATTCCTAAAAAATCACAACTATGTTTTTGTTTTCTATTGTCTTGTGGATAATTGATTTTCAATGAATGGTATATAATAGAGAAATGCCACCACATCAGAGTTCCATTTTCCAATAAATGCGACATTATAAAAAGCAATTAAATATGAAGATCATAATCTTTTCATCAGCAACAATCTACATGTATATAATGTAGCAAGTTAGAAAAGATAATGGGATCATAATTGCCTTGGAAAATGAGGTTGGAGGAATAATACCATAAGATGGGCTTCAGAAGAAATGACGGAAACACATTTTCAAGGTCATTGGTGCAAAGAAATGATAAAGTGGCTATCAGAAAGACTGCTTGCAGGCAATGTGCCTTAGGGAGCCCAAAGACAAACTGAAATGGAGGCAGTAACAACCAACTTACCAATTGTATCTAGAAGAAGGAAATAAAAGCCTCTCTTTTTCCCCTGAAAAGCTGGGTGCCTTGTAAGTAATTGGTGCCAAAAAACTAGACGACCAAAGCTTTATTAGGTAACAAAGAATGAGAAATAGGAAAGAAGCAAACTCTCAAGCAGATCAGTGAAGGGAATAAGGGCATCAAGCTGCTGCATAGTTAGAATGAGATCATTAGAGAACATGATTGTAATCAAGCTACTTCTGTGCATGACACCAGGATCCCACATCTGCCTGAGACTGCAAGCTCTGAAGAGACTGCTGATTGAAATTGGGGAAAGTGGTAATAGTACATTGGAGCCAGATAAACAATTATGCTTTGAATTAAGAAATGAGTGTGTCCCAGAAAAGAAAGAACACTGTTGTAGAAATGGGTTCAAATGGTAGTGTATCCCTCGGCAGCTTGCATATCAACTTTCTCTAATATAAAAGCCAGTCTTCAGGAAGGAGACATCCAGGTCAGTTCAAGACTGATTCTTCTAAGCCCTGTTCAAAAGTATGTGGTACCTCAACAATATTGCAATTACTTTACATATTGAGAGTCAACCAATAATAATAAAAAGTAGCCTATGTTATGTTGGGAGTCTCTAGGACTACTCCAACCAATAACTCAAAGCAACGTTCCCATACTTGGTACTGAATGCACCCACATACTCTCAATATTATGGGTACCCAAACAAGAGTAGTATAATGTCATGACAAAATGGATAGAGAAAATTCAACACGTTTCCATTCCTAGATGAAGCATTACAGGTTGTCAATGCCTACTGAGAGAAGGATAGTCAGTCTCTTCTAAGGACATTGTTTGATCCTAAGAGATCAGCCCTGAACACATGTACATATAGCAAAGCTAAAAGGACTCAGTTGATTGTATGTAGTGTGTTTATGCATGTGTGTGAAAAATAAAAAGAAAAGTCATAAATTTAAGAGAAGTTGAAGAAAAAGACAGACAAGAGTGATGTAGATTCAGTGTTCATGTATGAAGTTCTCAAAAACAATGTGAATTTGTGAGGCTATGAATTTTGGATAATTGTACAACTATTGATTTTATAAACCAACACAATTCTTAGCTGCATTCTGAATATTTATCCTTATACACACAGATAAGTATTATCTCTCACACCTAAACAATAAATCTTATTTTGAAAATCAGAAATCATTACAGAACACCACAATCAATTAAAATACCAAGTTTTGATCCCATTCCTAATAGAGAATTTTACAACATAATTTCTACTCCCAAAGACCCAGAGAATATCATAAAAGAAGGAGCAGAAACATTCTAAGAACCACAGGAGCAAACTGTCTGCTGTGAGATCATGTCTCTTAGAAAAGTTCAGGAAGATACACTCATGAAGTCACAACACATGGCTAAACAAGATCTGAATAATAATAACACCAATGGACATAATATGCTAACATGAAAGGTGGAAAATCTCATAAATCTTCACTATTAGACAAGAAATTATAGGCAACTGATGGTGGAAGAAAATAGGTCTCCCCAGGGAAGAGGACCCCAATTGATTAGCCAATATCCACATCCTGAAATAATATCCATACAAGTAACATTTTACAGACTGCGAAGATTGTAATTATAGATAGATAGACAGACAGACAGATATATAATTTAAAAGAGGCCAAAGACCATAAATTTTAAAGAAAGCAAGAAGATGGAGAGCTATGTGAGATAAAGGGAAAAAGTGAAAGAGGAAGTGACATAACTATAATTTAATTTCAAACAACAAAAAATTATTTTAAAATAAAATATCTCTGACATGGTACTTCTAACTTCCCAATAAAAGGATACACTTAATAAAGATATACAATTTCTTTATAACAATGAAAAACTTCTTAAGCTTTGTTATAAAAGTATTACTTTTTATTGATAGTGTTTAAAAACTTTTGTCTCTTGCTATCACCAGAAATTACACCTAAGACCCCAATGAATATGTTAAACTATGAGTAACTTGCAACAAAAGTTTTCCAACGATACTTGAATAGTTTGATTTATACAATAACTGATATGAGAGAAAAAAATCTCATCCTTTTATTAAAAGAAGTTCTGAAGGTAGACTATGTTTTAAATGTACAGGTTATAGTCAATATATTTTGGAGCATACAATAATATAGTCCTGTTATCAGCTGCATCACAACCTTTAGTCATTATGTCTGCTTATCTGTATGGTTAAAGATATATAGGTTTCCTGAGTATAGAGGACCAAGTCTGCTAACCAAGTGAAGGAAAAATTATCTAGTATAAGAGCTTTTAAAGAAGGTATGTTTGGGTTTGAATCCTGCAATTTATTAGCTATAGGTAGCATAAATCCACTAGTGTTTTTTAGCTCTCTCGGCTATAAAACAACAACAAAAACATCATTTACATCACATCTTCCCTAGACTTACATTGGGTTGTGTTTGTTACTTGTACATGTGATAATATCTTGTAATGAGTAACGCTGCCATGCAGACGAAAATGGGTATTATAGGTGCTAGAAGAACCATATTAACAAGAAGAATTTCTAACTGTAGAAAGTTTTACCAAACTTGCAGCCTTACAAAAAGATGAGTCATACAAACTTTTATAGCCTTTTTCTTCTGAAATACAAAAGGGTATAATTGTGTGCAGTTGGCAAAGATTCTCATCCTGAATGTAAAATTTGAGAAAATCCAAAATGTAGTCTTGAGTTTTTAAAATTTTATTCAGAAGTATAATGTTCATCTCCTTTAGAAAGTGATTTGACGTAAAAGCACTGGAGCTCAAAGGAAAAGAAAGCTGGAAACTAAACTTTTCAGTATGTCCCTGTGAATCTGGAACTGGAAGAGTAAGGACACTTTTTAAAGCTTGGGATAAAGTTACTTTAGTTCCGTCTCTCAGTATCTTCCTCAGCTACCTTTTACTTCTTTGAATAAGAACATAGTTTTTCCCTCTTAGGATCTAAATTTTAAGCATAAATCTTTACTATAGAATTACTTAGACAAAATCAAGCTATTGTACTTTACCCATGTCATTTTTTAAACAGAGGTTTAGCAAGAGGGATAAGTTCCATGAAGTGAAGAAGATTGTTTAATAATCATTGCTCTTGGGTTTAACCACTCCTGCAACAGCATGTTACAAAGCACAGGACTATATTTAGTGCCATTTTGTCTTCCCATATCACTCATTCACTGCCTCATAATTTGTTCTCACAGAAACCCCTGTACTGTATAGCTGGATTCATTGTTTCTTAAGAAAAATTACTTAGATGACTGCACTACTATCAATCAACTCAGAAGGCTTATTTGTGTCCATTGTTACTACAAATATTTAAACAATTTTAGCCATGACAGGGAAGTATGTACTAGATCCTTTTGCTCAAAGAAAAGAAAACTGAGAATCTGAAGGGTCAAGCAGCTCTTCCAAGTTTCCACAAGGATGACTGTCTAACAAGCATCTCCAAGCATAGGACTGTATCAATTGTTGTTGCAGGTGATGAGGGTGTGTGATGTGTGCTTCTTTCTCAGAGCCCACATACACCTTATCTAACTCCTACAGGTACTTAACTAATTCAGTGGCATCATCAATTGTTTCTAAGCCCTATGAGTAGAGTTTTTTCTGAGAAGAGTTGAGACTTACAGTCCTTCTTTTTACTTCCCAAACATTAACATTTACTATCAGCTTTTCTAATTTTAGTTTGTGTTCTGTTTTGGTATTCTTCCCTTTCTTTTGTAAATACAGGGGAAAACAGAAAAAAGAATGTAAGGATGGGAAACTGGGCTGAGAAGTGATGCTACTCATGCCCAGCTTTCGGCTTCCACCTTTAGGAAGGCAAGAAACTTGAGGGCTGCTAGCAGAAAATCATTAACAATAAAACTGTTTTTCCTTCAAAAAGAAAACATTTACACTGGGAATTTTTCTATTTATTTTTCTGCCTTGAACTTTGTTGGCATCTAAAACCATGCAGAGCTAATATGTGCTTATTTTTTAAAAAAATGGAAGATCTATCTGTTTAGGTAAGTTTGAATAAGTCTACATATTAACAACAATAATAACCACTTTGACCAATATAAATACCAACTGATAAAAATAGAACTGATGAACTTTACTTCTTTAGCAAGAATTGAGAAAGACTGTCAGAGAAGAAAATGGTACAGGAGTAATTACACATGTAAGGAGAGGGAGAGGAGGCTTCTAGTACTGGGTATGTAAGTCTCTCTGGTCCATTCTGAGAGGAAATGTTCACAAAAGACTTTATTCCAACCTCAAAGACCAGGTGTAGACTGTCGTTTTGTCTTATTAACTGTGTCCTTGGCCTTACAGAAGCTTCCCAGTCTCAGGAGGTCACACTTATTGATTGTTGTTCTTAGTGTCTGTGCTATTGGTGTTATATTTAGGAAGTTGTCACCTGCACCAGTGCATTGGAGGGTATTTCCCACTTTCTTCTCTATCAAGTTCAGAGTGGCTGGGTTTATGTTGAAGTGTTTGATCCACTTGGATTTGAGTTTTGTGCAGGGTGATAGGTTTGGATATATTTGCATTTTTTACACACTACCATCCAGTTATGCCAACACCATATGTTGAAGCTACTTTATTTTTGCTATTGAATATTTTTGGCCTCTTTGTATAGAATCAGGTGTTCATAGGTGTGTAGGTTAATGTCGATGACTTCAATTCAATTCCATTGATCCATAAGCCTGTTTTTATACCACTACCAGGCTGTTTTTGTTACTGTAGCTCTATAGTATAACTTGAGATTTCAATTTTCAAAATGACTCTCGCTTCTCTGGAGATAAGACGAATCAACACAATTTCTGTGTTTTAGCCATAAAGCTGTATATTAACACAAAGATGACATCATAAAATCTTACATCACTCAATGACAAAGTCATAATTGTTATGGAATTCATTACTTGCTTTATTCAAAACCACAGTTTTTGATTAATCAGTATTTTGTAAATTATTTTGCATGAAACATAGTCTTTATGATTCTCAAATTCTAATTGAACATTAATAATAACTTTTAAATATCACATTCTTCCATAGATAAAGTGTACCATAAGGATGAACCAGAATTCTAGATTCTACCTATAGGGTTATCAAAGACTTCAGAAAGATATTAAAAAAAGAAAAGAAAGAAATCTTTCTTAATTTACTCCAAAAAAAAACCTGACACTGAAAGATTGCTAAGAAAAATAATTTCAGTAAAATCATTTTATTCTTTTAACAAATGAACAAAAGACAACTATTTGATAAAAATAGAAGTTATTAGTATACTATAATTTTTTAAATGAACAATATTAGCCATTAAAAGAGAAGACAAAAAAGCACAGCAGGTAACATGAACATTATGAACAAAATCCTTGGAGAAAGAAGAGTAACGAGAGTGGGCTATTACTAAAACCACTGACAGAGGGAGACAGCAGTAAATGATTCAGCTGAGGAGGCTGGGATAGGCAATAACATACAGAGTTTATTGCAGAAGCAGAGTAACAAGCTGAGGTTCTATCTGAGACACATGGGATGCCAAAAGAGGCTTCTATATGGAAATAACATAGTCAGATGAGGTCATTGCTTATTCCATGGAACAATATCCCTGTTACTCAAACATAGCATAAAAACCAAAAAGAAATCAAAGTATTATTGGATAATGAGTTAAGACCCACAATATGTGTGTTAGTGTATTCCTAACTCACTGTGGGGATAAAAGAAATCTAGACCAATTCTCAGAAACTAGAGTTGACTACATGGTAAGATTTACATTTTTGGCTATTTTTTCCTACAGGCTGAACTTAGTGAAGATTCTAGACAGATTTGTAAATGTTAGTTTTAAAACACCAAATGGCAAATTGCCAGCAGCATTATTGTGAGATCATGAGGTCCTAAACAGTTGAGGAGGCACAATTTGTGCCACTCTGCTAGTCATTTCTTCAGAAAAAAATCTCAATAGAGATTTAGTTACTTTGATCATGAACATAAATAGAATAAATTGACTGGCATACAAGAAAATCTAAGTATAAATTTTTTCTCTTTTCCTATGACCTATTGTTTTAGTTACTTTTCTATTGCTGTCATAAAACAGGAATGTATTGAAGAAAAAGTGTACTTCGGCTTGTGGTTCAAGAGAAATGAGAGTCCACTGTGGCAGGGAGGCATGCTACAAGTGTTAGCATTTCCAGCATCTCTAGACACCTCCAGTGTCCTATGGCCATGCATACATTGCCAGTACTCAGGAAAATACCTAGACAGCACAGAGTTATATAGTTTGTACACATGCATTCTATGTGCAGACACTAAATCCCCTCATTAAAGGCAAGCCACCCCCTTTCTCTGTCTTGGTACAAGGTCTTGGTCATGTCTATACATTCTCTCTCTCTGTCTCTGTCTCTGTCTCTCTCTCTCTTTCTCTCTCTCCCCTCCCTCCCTCTGTCATTCCCTCCTTTCCCCTCTTTTCTGAGTGCTGTCTGCATGACATCTCTGTTTCTTACTCAGCATAGGAAACCTTGGTTTCAAAACAAGATTTCCCTCCTGTCATTTTTTTTAAACTATGGGGTTTTTTTTCAAACTTTATTTATTTATTACTTATTTATTTGCTTTGTTGTTTGCCTGGAACTGGAACTACAGACAGTTGTTAGCTGCCATGTGGGTGCTGGGAATCGAACCCGGGTCCTCTGGAAGAGCAGAGGGTGCTCTTAACCACTGAGCCATCTCTCCAGCCCCCCTCCTGTCATTTTTTAAAAATACAACAAATGTATTTAACAAAACTCAGCAGGCTCTCCCATCAGTCTGAGATAACACCCAGCCTCTGAAACCTGGTCCACCAGAGACAGAACTACTTTCCCTTCTAAAGACTCAATGAGACTCTTCATCAAATACTCATGAGTAAGTACCCTCTCTTCTCCACTTCTGGCCATTTTACATAAGTGAGGCTTTTTGTTCCAAGCACATGGCCCTTGAATTCTGGCTTTTCTTGAAGACAAGTTGACTATGCCTCACTTGAGATTCTAGCCCATCACCTCCAGTACTTTTGGGTGGGGACCCACTGGCCAGCCTCTACCGCATTCATGGAAAATATGCCTACCATTTATCTACTTTCACAGAGAAATTATCAATCCAAGTGGCCACTTACTGGCACCCTATATCCCAGTATTTTTGGGACCTTTGCAGCTTCTACCAGTGATCCAGTAGATAACAGATGTATCCTGTTTTCAATCTTTTGTCAATGCTATTCTCTGTCCTTTCTTCCCTGCTCTCAGAGTCAGCTCCTACTAGCTACATTTCCCTTTCATTCCAGCATTGGTTTCTTCAGCTCCAGTAGCAGCCAGCTTCAGCCAAATCAGGTACATTACACCTATCACCAGGTACCTTTTCATGGCATGCACACCATTTAAAAGCACCTGTCAGGCAGAGCTTGCTCTCTGACTTTTTCTCTTGCTTCTTATTCCTCTACTTGTCTCTAACTTCCTCTCTTGCCTCTTCTTTTCCCTCTCACTTCTCTTCCCACATTGCTTCGGTGCTTGTTGGAATCTCATGCTTTTGCTCAAAATGTCTCATTCTTCTGTTTCTGATCTGTCTCCGTTTACTGTCTTTCCCCCTCCCTCCCTCCTGCAGCCACAGCAGTCTCCCACCTTGGCTATGACTTAGTATGTTCTACAGTAGGATGGTCCCTCCATCTGGGAGCATCTAACCCTCACCTCAAAAAGTTCTGTTTGTCTTTCTGTTAAAAAGTTTAGTGTGTGTAGATGAAAATGTGTGAATAACATGGCTCTATCTTCTGATGTACTGTTTCTGTCTCTCTCCAAATCTAAACTCATACAGTACATGAATGATATTCTTCTTTGTAGAACTGTCATTACAAATTAGCCAAACTAACACCTCTAATACCCTGAATTTCTTGTACAACAAGAGCTATAAAGTTTCACCTTCCAAGGTCCAACTGTCTACTCCTCAGATCACCTATTTTGGTCTAACCATTATCCCCAACCCTCAAAGCCTAACACTGTTTAGCTATGATATAAATCTATTCCAGTTGTTCTAGAGAACAAACCTTAAGTAAGGATTCCTGCACAGCTCCATCCTTCCTGCCAGACTCATGCTAAGATCAAACCTGCAGGGGCCTTCCAGATATGCCAGCACTGTACCAGCTACAAGAATGCCAACAAAGATGGATATATTCCCAACCTCCAGAGAAACAACAGGTGTGATGACTCCTGTACTCCTGGAACACATCTTCCCTCTATTTGGTCTGTCATTTTCCCCACACTCCTAGAATTTCATTCCTAGTAATATCTGTCTGGGCTCAAGCAGGCACCTTGAACTGGAACCTCATTCCAAGATTTCTCAATGAAGGGCATATCTGCTATCCTGTCTTCTTCATTCACACTTGCCTCTTCTGTACAATCAGGGCACTTCCCCATTCCATTCTTCCTGGCAATTACTACTCTTTCCATGGCTAGCCCCACTCATAGAGCTGATGGTAGCAATCTATTTTTTCTCCTGTACCTGCCTTCTCAGGCCTCTCAAAGAACAGATGCTTGAGATCTCCATGAAGAGCTAACAGAATGTTCTTTCACTTATACCTGCCACTGTATATGACCCTGACTCCCAACTTCCCCTAAAGATGACTAATGCCCCCAAGTCAGCAGGAAGTAGCTTCAAGAATCTGGTACTCTAGCTCCTTACAATTTTATAATAAACAAAAGGTAAAAATGTTAGCATTTTCAGCATCTTTAGCCACCACCAAAGCTCTATAGCCACAAATGCACTGTCAGCACTCATGCATCAACAAGTAACAGTCACAGTGGCAAGAACAGAAAGATAAGAACTCACTTTTTTGAACACAGGAGCAAAGCAAAAATGCTGCATCCTGAATAGCTTCAGGGTTGACCTTACTGAGGCATCCCGGAAATGAAGAAAGGACAGACACATGCACAACCTCACAGAAACGTTGCCACTTGTTGGACTGGACATTCTGACAGAAAACTCCAGCCCTTAGAAGATCAGCATGTATTTTACAAATGGCTGGACATGGAGGCAAATTTGGTAAATAGAGTAGAACAAGAAGGCAGTGTTTTACATACAGATAAACAAGGAGGCAGGGTTATGGTATACAGCTGAATCAAGAAGTCAAGTTTAATTAATTTTAGATAATTTTAGCAGACTTTGTAGAGGAGCAGTCTTCGGGGTATAAATATACATGGGCAGAAAGCAATGATGGGCATTTTATTCACACACTATCACTATGTGTAGTTGGATAAAGAGGGAAGTGTTCCCATTTTCTAGGGGTTAAAGCATTGAGGGTTTCTTGACATGGCTGTGTCCATGTAATTAGCAAATAGTGCCTTTCTCAGTGCTTTCTTGGGCCCCCTCCCCATACACAGAGAAGAAACTAGAAGTGGAGCCAGGATATAAAATTCTCATTGTCTACCTTCAGTGATGTACTTCTAGCAATGTAATACCTTCTAGACCTTCCCTAACAAGGCACACTCAGGACCAAGAATTCAAATACTTCAACCTATAGGAGACACTTTTCATTCATATAACCATAGTTTGTATTCATTGTTTTTAACACTATATCATAATAATTAGATCTGAGTTGGTAATCTAAAGATGTACATATTTTTTCCCTGGGAATTGAAGAATAGTGGAACTGAGTGTATGCTGCCATTTCTGTGGCACTCTTATGTATAGTCTTGGTGCTTTGGAACTTTAGGAGGACTTTAAAATGCAAATGTCTGATTTTCTGAGGGGACTATTGCACTGTAAAAAAAGTATTTGTGGTATACTTAATGAAACAGTGAAGGATAAAAAAGGAACACAATAGAGAGAAATGAGATAGAGGAGATGATGTAGCTGATGTTCCATACATAGTTGGAAGTTGAATTTCTGCAAAAAATAAGGAAGTGTTTCTTAGAGGATTTTTAATTTATTTTGCATTGAAATTGTATTGTGTGCATGCATGCATGCATGTGTGAGTGTGTGTGTATGTGTGTGTGTGTGTGTGTGTGTGTGTGTGTGTGTGTGTGTGTGTAAAAGCAATGCATGAGGAACTCAGAGGACAGCCTGCAGTAGTTGGTTATCTCTTCCTACCATGTGAATTCTAGAAATTGGGTTCATGTCTACTAAACTATTGGCCCTTCAATTTTTTATAATTTATATGAAGATGACTAAAGTCAAATAAAGTACAGCCATATTGCAATAAAAATACTCTCTATAAATCTTGCCTAAAGCAACACAATGAGTAAGTTATTGTTAAAATTCAAGCACTATTTTGTTTAAACTCAGTTGACCAATAATAATTAGCACAATACTCATAAAAGAGATCACAGAAAGCACTTCATGATATCTCTGTGAGGTCCCATGTTTAGACCCAATGTTCATGTACTTCCCCCATTAGAAGCAAGTAGTTGTCAATTACATATATAACAGGGTTTAGTAATTTCTAAAGTCAATATTAAAATGCATCAAATATAATAGCATAAGCAGCTTTTAAAAGGTGAAAATATAATATAGACTTGCATAAAATGAAATTTGAGTCATAAAATTAAAAACATTTTACAAAATTCTATATAAGACCATGACTCCTAAGAGCTTTAGAGTCTGAGCTAGAGAATATAATGCTAGAGTCACCAAGACAGAAAACATTCTACAAGACTTGGACAGTTCCCAAACCTACTTTGGAAAGTCTAAATTTTTCAATTTGGCTGCCTCATCATAACTATATCAGTTCTAGGACTTCAGCTATCATTCAACTATTTGGAACTAACTTGGCAATTTCTTAAGCATAACATAATGTTGTAATCAAAAGTATTCAAATTTGGCATTTCAAAAGTCATTGTCTTCTCATAGAATAAATGGAATTTGATACTGTCTTGAATATCATGACAGATGGGCTCATCATTTTATAGCAGATGGTGAGATGATTAGGCTAAACTCTGAAATTTTAAATACCAGAATATGAACATCTATCCAACAGCTAACGACTTTGAAAATATCCTTTAGAAAGCATGAATTTTGAGAATGTATTTGTATAAAATTCAACTATTCTTTAAGTGTGGGGAAACTTATATTTCCTTGAGGAGTATGTCCTTTCCTGTGTGATTGGCAGAGACTTGGTTAGCCTGGGCACTACCTAAACTTGTGATCTACAAATGCATAACTCAGATTCTGTGAAGCTGGATTCATGGTACTTACCTCATGCATTTTGGAAGAACGACAATAACTTGACACACTGGAAGGCACTATACATGATACTGATGGAAAAAATTAATCATCAGTCTATCCACGTTAGAACCCTTAGAACACAAAACATACAAAATGAGACTATTAAGAACTGCAAAGGAAAAAGATCAAGTAACTTATAAAGGCGGATCCATCAGAATAACACCTGACTTCTCAATGGAGATTATGAAAGCCAGAGGTCCTAGACAATGTTATAAATCACTAAGAGACCACAGATGCCATTTCAGACTATATACCCAGAAAATTCGCAATCACCATAGAAGTAAACAAAATATGTCACAAAAAGCCATAAATAATATCTTTCCACAAATTTAGCCCTAGAGAAAGCACTAGAAAATAATGTCCCTCAACTGAAGAATGGATTAACAAACTGTGGTACATCTACACAGTGGAGTACTACTCAGCAGTAAGAAAAAATGATATCCTAAAATTTGCAGGCAAATGGATAGATTTGGAGAATATCCTCCTGAGTATATCACCAACTCAGAAAGATAAGCAGGGGATGTACTCATTCATTAGTGGACTCTAAACAAACAAACTAACAAACAAGAAAAAAGCAAAGCATGCCCAAGCACTGAACAGCTTGGGATCAGAAACACCCTGGACTGACTCCTTGGATCCCACTCCCCCTAGAGGAACACCTGACTCACTCTTGAGGGACAGGGGAGAAAACTGGATCTGCCAGAAGTGGAGACTGAACTAAGCAATATTGGGGCAGTGCGACCATGGGACTGACCAGGGAGGAGATGGGGATTTGTGGAGAAGAAATGACCTGATGTGGTGGGAGGGGGAAGGGACCTTGAATAAGGATATACAAGGATAGAAAGTGTGACTTCTTTGTTCATAATAATAATAATAATAATAATAATAATAGAAAAAAAGAAAATAAACCCTAGACTCAACAAGATAGATAGATACAACCAAGAAAATACAAGCAATAGAGAAACCCACAGCAGGAAATTCCAAAGAACACACATACACAATCACCAAAAATAACAAGAATTAACAATCATTGGTAATAAATATTCTTTAATATTAATAAACTTATTGATATAAAAAGATATGTAAAAAGACACAGGCTAACAGAATGGATACAAAAACAGAAACCATCCTTCTGCTGCAATCAAGAAACATACCTCAACTACAAAGACAGATACTATTTCAGAATAAAGGGTTGAAAATAATTTTCCAGTCAATTAGACTTAAGAAGCAAGCTGATGTAGCTATTCTAATATCTAACAAAATAAGCTTCAAACTAAAATTAAAGAAGATCAAGAAGGTCATTATATATTTGTCTCAAGAAAAACCCATCAAATAAAATCTCAACCCAGCACATTTATGTTCCAAATGCAAGGGCAACCACATATGTAAAGGAAGCATTACAAAAGCTTAAATAATACATCAAACTTGACACAGTTATACTGGGGGACCTCAACATCCCACTCTTACCAATGAACAAGTCTCCCAGACAGAAATGTAACAGAGAAATAAGAAATCTAACAGATGCTATGACTCAAATTAACTTAATAGACATATATAGAATTTTCCACCAAAACATCAAAGAATATACTTTTATCCAGCACCTGAAACATTCTCTAAAATTGATCATCACATACTAGTTCATAAAGTAAATATTTTATAAAAACTGAGAATAGCCCCTTGTATCCTATCAAAAGTTAGAATTCGACAACACAAACCACACAGAGTCTACAAACTCATGGAAAATGACCAGCTCTCAAGTAAATCATCCCTGTTTCAACAACAACAACAAAAAAGTGATGTTAAAGATGTTAGTTTTTTGCACATGGCGCGTGAATGGAATCTCAACACCGGAAGTACCACACTAGAGTTTATTACAGCAGGGAGCAGAGATAGGAGCAGAAGGGAGCAGAGAGAAGGGAAGGGGGAAAAGGGGAGAAGAAGGGGAAGGGGAAGAAGGGAGCAGAGAGAGAAGGGGAAGAAGGGGGCAGAGAGAGAAGGGGAAGGGGGAGAAGGGGAGAAGAAAGGGGCGGGCACTCGTGTGAGCCCTTTCTTTAAAGGGGTGGGTGGGCCCATGTTTGCATTGCCACACCCAGGGGGATGATTGACAGTTACATTCTAGGTGAATGCAAGCTCTGGAAATCCTTACAAAAGACTTCCTAAAATATAATGAAAATAAATCCACAGCATACCTAAACATATGGGACACAATGAAAACAGTGCTCAGAGGAAAGTTCATAGCACTAAGTACCTACATAGAAAATTTGGAGAAATCTCACACTAGGTACTTAACAGTGCACCTAAAAACTCTATAACAAAAAGATGTAAGCTCACCCATAAGTAGTAGTAGGCAGAAAAACATCAAACTCAGGGCTGAAATCAATAAAATTGAAACAATAAGAAGAATACAAGGAATCAATGAAATAAAGACTTGGGTTTTTTTTTTTTTTTTTTGAGAAAATTAACAAGATAGACAAACCCTTATCCAAACTAACCAAAAGGTAGAGAGAGAGCATCCATGTTAACAAAATCATAAATGAAAAGAGGAATATAACAACAGACACCAAGAAGATCCAGAGAATCACTAGGTCATACTTCAAAAACCCACAATTTACAAAATTGAAAAATCTAAAAGAAATGGTCAATATTCTGGACAATTACCAAAATTAAACCAAAAGCAGATAAATGACTTAAGCAGACCAATAACCCCTAAGGAAATAGAAGCAGTTATTAAAAGTCTCCCATCCAAAAAAAGACTAAGATCAGATTCATCTCAGAATTATACCAGAATTTTTTCCAGCATAATATCCTTCTTTATTATTTGATGATTTTACATCAAGCACTCCATCAAACTCAGCTATCAGTTCTCTCAGTTTTATACCCCTCCTATGATCTCCCCATTTACAAAAACACCCATTTATGCTGCACATTTACTCACTGGAGCATAATTAAACTCCCTGTGGCCAGACCCTTAAAGAAAACAATTCCTTCCTCACCCACACCTCTGTCAGGGGCCATCAATGCAGAAGTGAAGCACTGTGTCATTTAGCTAGTTCTAGCCTTGAGCTCTGGTATACAATGACATCTATTTTTTTAAGTCCACTAATGAGTGAATACATTCCTGCTTATTTTTCTGGGTTTGCGATATACTCAGGAGGATATTCTCCACTTCCATCCATTTGCCTGCAAATTTTAGGATATCACTTTTTCTTACTGCTGAGTAGTACTCCATTGTGTAGATATACCACAGTTTGTTAACCCATTCTTCAGTTGAGGGGCATCTAGGTTGTTTCCAGGTTCTTGCTATTACAAATATTTCTGCTATGAACATAGTTGAGCTAATGCTTTTGGGGTGTGAACGTGCATCTTTAGGGTATATGCCTAAAACGGGTATTGCTGTATCCTTGGGGAGATTGATTTCTATTAGCAATACTTGAAATAACAATGTTCAACTTCATAAAAAAAAACAGAATTGTCCAAACAATCTTGTTCAATAAAAGAACTTCTGCATGCATCAACACCCCTGACTTCAAGATCTACTCTATAGCTACAGAATAATAGTAGTAATAATAATAATAATAAAAGATGGTTTGTATTGGTATAAAAACTGACATATAAATCAATGGGATCAAATTGAAGACTCTGACATCAATCTACACATCTATGAACAACTGATTTTTGAAAAAGCAGCCCAAAATTTGCATTAGAAAAATAAAGCCTCTTCAACAAGTAGTTCTGGCATAACTGAATGGTGGTATGTAGGAAATGCAATTAGATCCATGTCTATCATGCTGTACAAAACTCAAGTCCAAGTGGATCAAAGACCTCAACATAAAGCTAGTTACACTGAACCTGATAGAAAAAAAGTAGAAAATAGCCTTGAATACATTGGCACAGAAAACTGCTTCCTAAATATATCAGCAGTAGCAGAGACACTAAGAACAACAATTAATATATGGGAAGTCCTGAAACTGAGAACTTCTGTAAGACAAATGACAGTATCAATAAGGCAAAACAACAGCCCAAAAATAGGAAAATATCTTCACCAACCCTACATTTGACAGAAGGCTGATCTCTAAAATATATAAAGAACTTAAGAAACTAGAGATCAAAAAACCAAATAATCCAATTTCTAAAATGGAGTATAGAGCTAAATAGATAATTCTCAACAAATAATAAAAATATTATGCAAAAAAGAGAACCCTAGAATTAGGTTTCAATATTTTTATTGATTACTTGAGAATGTTATACAATGTTTTAATTCTCCAACTCATTCTAAATCTATGTCCTTCTATCAACTATTATTAATTATAAACATTAAAATAAATAAGTAATTTTAAAAAAAAAATCTCAAATGGCCAAAAGACACTTAAAGTATTGCTCAACATCCTTAGCAATCAGAAAAATGCAAATCAAAACAACTCTGAGATATCATTTTACACATGTCAGAATGACTAAAACCAAAAACACTTATGTAAGCTATGATGGAGAGAATGCAAAGCAAGGATAACACTTCTCCATTGCTGGTCTTAATGTAAACTGGTACAGCCACTTTGGAAATCAGTATGGTAGTTTCTCAGAAAACTCAGAATCAATCTACTCAATGATCCAGCAATACCACTCTTGAGCATATAGTTAAAGAATACGCATTCTTACTCCAAAGACATTTGTTCAACTATGTTCATAGCAGCATTATTTATAACAGTCAGAATTGGGAAAAAACATGGATCCTACTCAACTGAAAAAGAAGTAAAAGTAAGTGGATATATAGTACATTTATACAATAGAGTACTACTCAGCACAAATACCAAAAATATGACATTTTGAATCTTGTAGGCAAATGAATGGAACTAGGAAAAAATCATCCCAAATGAGGTAACCCAAATGTTAGACAAACATGGTATGCACTCACTCATAAGTGGATTTTAGATGTAAAGCAAAATATAACCACAATTCCTGAGCAGATAGGTAACAAGGAATAACTGAAGAGAGACATCCATCAGCCCTCTGGTAAGAGGAAACAGAAAAGATCTCCTGTCTAAATTGGGACCATAGCAGGCAGGAGGTAAGAGGAGAGGGGAATATAACATGAGAGAATGGAATGGTTGATTTGGAGGTGAGACAGAGAAGGAGAACAACAAAACAGCTATCATGGTAAAGGGGTACATTGTGGGATTAGAGAAACCTATTGCTAGGGAAATAACCAAAAATACACAGAGATGTCCCTTGTTAAAAATCCAAGCAATAGTGGAGAGGGTGCCTAAACTGACCTTCCCCTATAATCAAATTGATGACTACTATAATTGAGAGTATAAAACCTTCATCCAGCAACTGATGGAAGCAATGCACAGATTCACAGCTAAGCTTCTAGTCCAGTTGAAGAGAGAAAGGGGAGATTATATGAACAATGTGGTCAAGATCATGATGGGGAAACCCACAGAGACACATGACCTGAGCTTACTGACACTGAATTGACAGCTGGGGAACCTGGCTGAGACTGAACTAGGGCCTCTGAATGTAGATGACAGTTGAATGGTGTGGGAAATTTATGGGGCTTCTGGCAATGGGAACAAAATTTATTCTAGTTCATGGACTGGCTTCTTGGAGCCCATTTCCTAAGAGGAACACCTTTCTCTGATTTTGTACTTGGGGTAGAGGGACTTGGTCCTACCTCACCTGAATATGACAGACTGCATTGACTCATTCCGGGAGTCTTTATCCTCTCTGAGGAATGAATGGAGGGTTATGCAGTTGGGGAGAAGCTGGGGATGACTGGAAAGAGGCAAGGGAGAGAGAACAGTGGTAGGTGTGTTAAAAATAACTTTTAAATATATAATAAATATAAGACTTTATGAAAATAATAAAAGCCTTTAAAGAGGAAATAAAAAATTCCTTAAAATAATTGAGAAAAAGACAAACAAAAAAATGAGAAAAAAATCATTAAGTCCATTAAAGAAAGCCAAGAAAACCAAGAAAAAAAGCAAACAGGTGAACAAAGCAGTTCAAGACTTGAAAACTGAAATCAAAGCAACAAGGAAGACAAAAACTGAGAGGGAGTGCTGGAAATAGAAATTCTGAGTAATTGAACAGGAACTACAGATGCAAACATAACCAACAGAATGAAAGAGATGAAAGGGAGACTCTCTAGCATGGAAGATACCTTAGAGAAAATAGATGCATCAGTTTAAGGAAACACTAAATCCAAAAAAGACATAATAAAAAATTCAGAAAATCTGGGATATCGTGAAAAAAAAAAACCTAAGATCAATGGAAATAGAAGAAGAAGAAGAAGAAGAAGAAGAAGAAGAAGAAGAAGAAGAAGAAGAAGAAGAAGAAGACGACCAGCTCAAAGGTACAAAAAAAAATCAACAAAATCATAGAAAACTTTCCCAACATAAAAAACAAGTGCATCTGAAGATACAAGAAGATTGCAGAACCCCAAATAAACTAGACCTTCCAAAAAGTCTTCTAATAATCAAAACACTAACTATACAAATAAAAATATTGACAGCTGCAAAGGAAAAAAGCCAAGTAACTTAACAAAGTAGATCAACAGAAAAACACCCAAATTCTTAATGGAGACTGTGAAAGCCATAAGGTTCTGAAAAGACATTATGCAAACTTAAGAAACTAGGGAAGCTCTCCCAGATTACTATAACTAGCAAAATTGTCAGTCACCATAAATGAAGTAAACAAGAAATTCCATGACAAAACTAAGCTTGAACAACACCTACCCACAAATCATACACTACAGAAAGCACTAGAAGGTAAACTCCAATTAAAGAAGTCCTATACACCCATGAAAATTCAAGAAATGTGTAATCCCACAAAAGAAAACTACAAAGAAAGGAAACAAACATGTACTACCACCAAAATAACAGGAATTAACAATCACTGGTAATTAATATTCCTTAAAATCAACGGACTCAATTTACCTATAAAAAGACATAGGCTAACAGAATGAATATGTAAAAAGGACCCTTTTGTCGCATACAAGAAACAGACCTCAGTTTCAAAGACAGACACTACTTCAGGGTAGAGAGTTGGAAAAAGACTTTCCATTCAAATAGACTGAAGAAACAAGCTGTTGTAACTATCTTAATATCTAACAAAAAGACTTCAAAGCAAAAAAATTGATCAAAAGAAATCAGAAAGGACATTACATGTTCATCTCAAGAAATACTCTTCAAGATGAAGACTCAATCCTGAACATTTATGCCCCAAATACAAGGGCATTCACATATATAAAAGAAACTTACTAGAGCTTAAATCACACATCAAACTCCACACAATAATAGTGAGAAACTTCAACACCCTATTCTCACTATTGGACAGGTCTACCAGACAGAAACTTAACAGAAAAATGAGGGATCTAGCAGGTATGGTTCAAATGTACGTAAAAGATAAGCATAGGACTTTCCACCAAAACGCAAAGGAAATATGTTCTTCTCAGTACCTCCATGGAACTTTCTCTAAGAATGGAGGTGGGAAGAGAACATGAGAAAACAAGGTGGCAGAGTGGTAGAGTTGGGGGAAGGATGGAGAGGGAGAACAGTGAACCTTGACATTAGGGAGAAACATGGTGCTAAGGAAACTCCCAGGAATTCACAAGGATGACCCCAGCTAAAAATCCAAGCAAGAGTGAAGAAGGTGTCTGGCCTTCCCCTGTAATCAAATTCATAATATCATACAACCTTCATCCAGTAACTGATAGAAGTAGATGCAGAGATTTCCAACTGAACTGAACAAAACTCTCAAAGTAATCTAAGAGAGGAAGAAAGGATTATATGAGCAAAGGGGTCAAGATTGTGATGGGGAAACCCACAGGGACAGCTGACCCAAGCAACTGGGAGCTCATTAACTCTGGATGAAAAGCTGGGGAACCTACATGTGACTGAAACAGGCCCTCTGAATGTAGATGGCTGTTGTGTGGCTTGAGAAGTTGTTGGGCTCTCTGGCAGTGGGACCAGGATTTAGCCCTAGTGCATGAACTGGCTTTTCGGACCAATTCCCTATAGAGGGATGCAATTGCTCAGCCTTGATGGGTGAGGGTAGTCCACCTGATATCCCAGACTTTGATTACACCCCATGGGAGGCCTTATCCTCTTTGAAGAATAGATACTGGATGAGGGGAAGCTGGGGTTGTGTGGGAGGGGAGTGAACTGTAGCCAGTATGAAAAAAAAGTATTAAAATAAAAAACGTCAAAAAAGACACATTTTAAAACATTGCCCTGACAACCCAAATGATAAATTCAAGTGGAAGAAACATTTAGCTTCAGTTTAAACTGTACAATCTGAAACATAAAAAGTATGAAAACCTCAGCAGATTCCAGGCATGACAATACATTAGCAATGCTTAGATGGTTAAGTAACATTATTTGTTTCTATCACCCTGTACCACTTGAACAAAATCTTTCATTTTTGTTGCACTGTTAGTCTTCATAACTCTGAATTATGTCCACCCAAGTCTAATAAGGTATCAGTAAATACTTGTGTGTTGAATAAATAATTGTATTAATAAATCAATACAGTTGCTATCAGGCACAGTGCCTAATGGACACTGGTATGTGGAATAAATCAGGATGTGCTTTCACCAACCAGCTCATTTCCCTGAAAAATAAAGATATAACAGACAAAGAAAAATTTAAAGGAGGTAATCTGAATTAAAACCCTATTGTGGTTAATTGTTAGCTTGATTTTTCCATGAATTTACCCTGGAGGAATAACCACCGTACCTATTTGCACTGCAATGTGAAAGGAGATGTTTTAAACAAGAATAATTTGGATTTTTGTTTTTTGTTTTTTCCTTTTTTCTTTTTTATTTATTTTTATAGAATAAAGTTTTTTTTCCATGTATCCCCTTGTTCCAACTCCCTTCCCCCTCTCAACCCCTCCAGCCCTCTCCCTGTCAGCCTTCAGCCTCCCTCCTCCTCATCCCCCACCCCCTTTCCCAAAAGGGCAAGAATTCCCAAGGTGAATAAGCTCAGAAGGTCTGACTTCCTCATCTTATTGTCATGATTGGGTTAGGTGTTCTCTGGGAAGAATGGGCTCTGAAGTGCCAGTTCATGCATAGAAACACAGCCTGATCTCTCCCCTCGAGGTTCCACATACCACTCATGCCAATGGGCAGCTTCCTATCTTTGGAGGGCCTACTTTCTTTTCTTGAAGGTTCCTCAGTGGCTGTTCTTAATTCTGTGAGGTCCCAGAGCTCCAGCCATTCATCACTGTGGGAGTTTCCTCATAGTCCTTATCCCCTAGCTCATTTAGAGTCCCCTCCGCTGTATCAACTGGACCAGGGACTCAGCCCAGTGCTCAGCCATGTATCCCTGCCTCTATCTCTGTTCATTGTTGGATGTAAGTTCTGCGATGGCACTTAGGGTGGCTATTCATTTGATTATAGAGGAAGTCCTGTTTAGGCAACACCTTCACTATTGGTTGGAGACCTAGCCAGGGACATCCTGTGAGTTCTTGGAGGTTTCCCTAACACCTGGTCTTTTTCCAACTCCACATTGGCTTCCTCTATTAAGATCTCCATCTCTCTTTTTTTCCTCCCTCCTTGTTCCTCTCACTCAATCATCTCCTTCTCTTATTCCTTTGTTCCCACCTCTTCTTGGTTGCAACCCCTTATGCTCCCAATTAGCTGAGGAGATCTCTATTTTCTCTTCCTAGGGGACTCCTTGGATGTCTCTTTAGTTCCTTGAGATCCCAAGCTGTTCAGTGGTTGTGGTTTGCAGCTTGGTGTTCTTTGCATTTTGCTTAAAGTCCACTGAGTGATTACATCCCTGCTTATCTTTTGAAATCACATAAATAAATGTTTGGAGGCAGCACTCTGCTACAATAAATGGCCATCACTGAGTACCCAGAGAACTTGTTTCCTGGGTGATTTTCATTTGCATCCATGCTATAATACCTTTATTTATAAAATAAGGACCAATACTAACTTCTTCCAGATCTGCAAAGAGCTCAAGTGAAACAATTTTTGGCAGCACTGTCTCAATGGTTAGAACATTACAGATACTACATCAATTTTTATTAATATTTTATTTAAAAAGAAGTTTTTCCTTCACAGGTCTGGGAAGAAATTGGTCTGGATTCCCTTAACATTCAAAAATGCATATTTTCATTTAATCCACAGCCACCCTGCACATTGTTCATCAATACAATACTCATTCCTTTGCCTAGGGACAGCTTTTTGAACATAGAACAGCTAGCAAAGCCTGCCAAGACCACAGTGGCTCCCTTTCCTGACACCTAGGCAAGCTTGTTGCCCTGTAATTTCATCCTGTTAATGCTTTGCAGCTGGAGAAGAATGAGAATCCACCTTTCAAGAGAGAACAAAGCAGAGGGAGGATGGAAGGGAATTCAGTAGAGCCCTCCAAAAAGCTGCCTGGATCTTCTGCTATAATTGTAACCTTTGGTTCCAGCATTTTATCATTCACATGGATAACACACACTGTGAGTCCTTCTAGATAGCATGTGGGCTTCATTCCCAGCACTTTCAATGTCGATACACAGAACTCATCACATTTACCTTTTTCAACACCTTGCATGTGCCCAGTGTCTTCTCTGGAATGACTAATTTTATTTTTATCAATTCAATTTGAATAATGTTTATTTTAGAAGAAGGGAAACAATATTTAATGGGCCAGAAGTCTTCTAAGACTTTATGCAGATGTAGGAGAAGAAGATGGACTGATGGGGACAATGGAACTTTATTTAAATCATTTCTTACTAAGTTAGTAATTTGTTAACATTTAGAAAGGATTGGAGCTTTGGCATCTAACTGGCCTAGATCCTATTCAGACTTATCCACTTAATACTTTTTCATAAAACATTTTTTAATCATTATGCAAAATAAAGATAGTAACAAAATGTTAAATGTTATTGATGCCTGTTAGGTTATGGGCATATATAACCTTATGCCAGTTCTCATTGTTTATATAACCAATGCTTGCCCATTGTTGGCTTGTTG
Organism: Sigmodon hispidus; assembly: GCA_004025045.1. Classification (NCBI taxonomy): domain Eukaryota; kingdom Metazoa; phylum Chordata; class Mammalia; order Rodentia; family Cricetidae; genus Sigmodon; species Sigmodon hispidus. The sequence goes on along the minus strand of PVIH01009120.1, from coordinate 35,639 downwards.
AGGATTGGTCTGGCTAGGAACTGAATTTTTTGATTCATATATTAACAAAGACTTTATCTCTTACTTACACAGTAATGACTAAGCACAAACCAGAATAGATATAAAATTGTAATACAGGAGATATTGATATAGAGACACAGAGACAATCTAAAAGGGGAAGTAATCATTTGTTTTCATAGTCTGCCATATAACCTATAGTGCTGAGTGAATGCTAAACAATATCAGAAGAATGGTAGGTGATACAGAAGGTGTGTTCTGGGACTAAAAGACTATTATTCAAATATGAATGAGTCCATACAGAGAAAAACATTAAAAAAGGCTCAGTGTGGGAGTCTAGTAAGCTAGCAAAGAAATTTGAGTTGTCATTGAACTTATTGAAAGACATAAAAGGTAGAAGAAAACAAAATTAGTCTTCAGGCTTGAGTATAGTGATCATAATACAATAGAAAACCATTAAAACAGGCTAGCTGATAAACTACTGTAGCAATCCAAATTGCGGAGCTGGGTTTTCAGCAATTTGCAAGAAGAGAAGGGCAAATTGAAGGGCAGATTTGAAATGCTTTCCCCAACAAGAAAGAGTCATTGGACTTGGTGAATAATGTATCTTGCAAAAAGGAAGAGGAAGTACCTCATGTGAGTATGGCAGTTGATAAGGAAGAGTACTTGTGGTAATCAAGAATGGATATGAGACCTTTCTCTTAGAAAGATCTCCAAACAGCTAGAACTATCCTTGATTTTAACACTATTCTCCAGCTAGTAGTTTTGGACAAATACTGGTATTTAAAACCCCATTGAAACCCCAAGTCATAAAGTACGTGTTCTTAACAGAAAATAAAAGAATATGGCCATACTATTAGAAAATAAGTAACCATCTACTCCATTCACTTTCCCACTCATCTGTCACTAATAGATTTTTTGTCTATCTACCATAAGCCAAGTACTGTTCTACTTTCTAAATATTCTCTAATAATAGGCAGTTTTCTGGATCCTCTGACTCATGCAAGTGCAAGAGCAACTGTACAAAGTACAGAATGATCTTAAAATCTTTTATTGCATTGATTGGTTGTTTTTTAGTGGAGATAGAAGTAAATTACTCCTTTAAATTTAGCTTTAAGACACTCTCATTTCAGCTCTAAGTGGAGAAATTGAACTGCTTTCAAGGATAGCAAAGTGATGGCAGTGTCCCATGGCTAAAATGCAATGACAAGCTAAACTACAATGCACCATTACATTGCTTTATTGGAGCTGTATATCCATGCTGAGAAAGGCAGGCATGTTTTGAGAACATTGTACTTTAATACACTCTGTTAAACTGCACTGCTGTACCAAGAAATAGTGATGATAATACATACTCTGTGTAACTGATAGTGCTGACATAAAATGCAAGAAATAATGTCTGTGAATGTGCTCTAAAAACAGTAAGAAAATGAGAGTGCATCATCTTCATTATTACCAGTGAGTTATCTTTTTAAACTTTCTGAAGGTGCCCATAATTTCACTGAATTTGGTGAAATGACAAGGAATAAATTGATAGTTTCCTTTTGTTACTATCTAGATAACATAGAAAGTTATAAATAATAACCCAGAATATTCATGGAGATCCTAAAGCTTCCCAACCACTCCACAGATCTATCTCCAGAATATCTGATTATCATTCAGATTTTTGCACAGAAATTCATTGTCTTTTCACAGTCTCTTAATTGAAACTCTAATCCTTTCTTCTCATCTCTCAGAAGAATTTCCTTATATTGCTATATTCCATGAGATTTTTTTTTAACTTCCCCTGAAGTCCAGGCGATTTGCAATATTGCCTAGTTTAATTGTAACTCTAGTAGCATTATAGTAGTAGCCACATAAGGCAGATATAAAAGTGTTACTAAAGTAAATTCAAACACACAAACATAGATCTGTGTAACATCTTACATGTTATAATTTATAAATTATTACTCTTTATTTCACATACTAATTAGTATTGTGAGTAAATTTGCAGCATAATAAAACTGTGTAAAATAGTTCAATAGTAAGAAGAACGTTTACAAGCCCTTTGATGTTGTGTTTCTGAGCCAGAATCAACTTTGCTCCACATAGGACATTAGTTTGCCATAACTCCACTAGGGCACTCCTGGTACCTAATGGAAACAGACCAGGGCTACTGTTTGCAATATCTGACAATGTGTATGACAACTTTTTTCTTGAAGTTACTTGAATCAAATATCAACAATAATATTAGTTATTATAACTAATGTTCTTGCCTCAAATAGAGAATTGCCGTCCTTCAGAATCTGCTAAAGATTTGACATTTCATAAGGATGTTTGAAAGCTGTTAACCTTGAGTTTCACAGAAGAAACTATGTGACTACTTCCAATAGAGTTACTTTTACAGAGGCTCTATGTGGTTCTCTGTCTTCACACTGACAAGAGAACTGCGCTAGAAAAATTAAGATGGTCAAACTTACAAGTTTCAATGTCATAGTGTTATAAAACCAATATGAATTGAAGTTACACTTTAATCTTTTCCCAAGATAGTGTTTTAGCCTATGGTAACAATTTGGTATGCTTTCCAGCTGCAGAGAACCTCATTCCCACTAAGATATGCAGGCATGAAGCCAACAATTTACACTGTCGTCTTCATCTTGGCTTCATTTATTTTATGTGCACCTAGAAATTCATCAGTCACCTTAGATTTTCCAGGGTGGCGAAGTATAAATTTTTAACATATGTCCTAATAATTTTCTGAATTTTATTGTCTATTTCATGTTCCTCCTTTCATCCCTGATTTTATATTCTCTCTCCCTTCCCCCCCCCGTCTTTCTCTCTGTTAATTAGATTAATGGGTCCCCAATCCTCTTTAAATTTTCAGAGAACAAACTTTTCATTTTCCTGAGTCTTAGTATTTATCTCTTCCTTTTTATTTCATTAATTTCTGCCCTGATTTTATGTCTTCCCAGATTTCTGTTTTTATCATTTTTTTTCTTGTTTATCTAAGGCTTTAAGGTATCTGATTAAGTTACTTATTTGAATTTTGTCTTATGTTTCTTTTTTGTGTTTTGTTTTTATTATTACGAACAAAGAAGTCACACTTCCTATCATTGTATATCCTTATTCAAGGTCCGTTCCCCCTCTCACCACATCAGGTCATTCTATCTTCTCCACAACTCCCCATCCCCTCTCTGTCTTATGTTTCAATGTAAGCATTTAGCAATGTAATATTTTTTTCCTTTGGGCTGCCTGTAGCGTGTCCCATAAATTTCGGTATGTTGTACTTCATTGTCACTTAAGTCCAGGAGTTGTATTTATTAATTTCTTTCTTGATTACTATAGTGACCCATGCAACATTTAACAGAATTTTAAATTTTATATATTTTCCGTAGTTTTATCGCTGTTGACTTCCTAATATTAAATAGAAGATAACTCAGTGTGATCAGATAGAATGGAAGATGTTGTTTAAATTTTCCTAAATTTGTTGAAAATTGCTTTGTGACCTAATATGTGATCAAATTTTAAGATAGTGATTTATATTCTTTATTATCAAGAAAATTGTGTGTATCTAACAGTATTGTGTTTATGTGTATGTATGTATGTGCATGCGTGCGTGCGAGCGTGTGTGTGTGTGTGTGTGTGTGTGTGTGTGAGAGAGAGAGAGAGAGAGAGAGAGAGAGAGAGAGAGAAAGAGAGAGAGAGAGAGGTAGCAAAGAAAGAGTCTAAAAATAGCAGGAATTGGAAATAAAAGAAGTTATTAAGAAAAACATTCGTATAATTTATATTATACATATATAAAAATAAATATATCATGAAAGTAGAAGCAGAGGCTACTTGATTGAACAAGGGGGACCATCAACTAGAGAGGAAGGTAGGAGAAGACAGCTGAGGGGACCTGTGTAAGGATGAAACATCATGTATATATATGTATATAATATTATATTATTATTTTATATATACACATGTACATATATGAAGAAGTCACAACGAAGCTTATCTGTTTATTTTTTTGTGTGCTAAATAAAAATTAACTTAAAAATAATATGGTGCCAGGCAGTGATGACACATGCCTTTAATCCCAGAAACTTGGAGGAAGAGAGGGAAATCTTTGAGTTTAAGGCCAGCCTTAGTCAACAAAACAAGTTCCAGAATAGCCAGAGCTACACAGAAAAACCCTGTCTTAAAAAACCAAAGTAACAAAAAGGGGAAAAAAGAAGTAAAAACAGTATCTATTTCTAGTCTGAAAATTAAGAATTCTAAGGAATCTATTAATTATACCAGTCACTTATCCTTTGAATGTATTCTGATATTAGAGTTAAACAGCACCAAATTCATACAGACCACCTTAATAGATAGAAGGTGCTTAGAAAAGACTAAATCCATAATGAAAACAGACAAATTTAACCATGACTACTGATAACATTAACTTCCTAGCAGCCACATCATCATCAAATATTTAATAATGTAGGACAATCTTACTGATCAATTAAACAACTGAAACATACTAGTTCCCACAGCTACATTAAGGAACTGTCCCCGAGTGAATTTATAATGCTCAAGGCAAGTCAGGTTTGAGTTGGTAATATGATGGGTCAGTTTCCTGGCATGTCGTCATTCTCAGGTCATTGTTCAGAATCCCTGTTACACTATGGAGAAGTAAGGAAAACATCAAAGAGAGGCTGTCAGTCCCACCTGCAGCCAAGTCTCTCTCAGTCTGTCTTTCCATTTGCCAGGTTTCAGAGTAGGTTCTTTGCACAGGGATGGGATCTGATTTTCTCCTTCATCTACTATCTGTTTTAGGCTGACTTTATAAAATTTTCTCCTAGCCTGAATCTCTTTGTACATCTTTTCCTGAGCACAGTCCCAAAATGGAAAGTAAAAGTATGAATGCTTAATTTTTTTTACCATGCCCTTGTTGCTAAGTAACCATTTCCTTTGTCTCTAAGTTTATGTAATATGACATTGTTTGGAATGTATTTTCAGACCTCACCTTAATACAAAGAAGCAAAGTAGGGGAGCAGGAGGGAGGGGAAGGAAGAGGTGGTTGTCTAGAAACCTCTATGTTGAAAAATGTAAGGATTATAATACACAGATGGAAAAGCCAAAGAACCCACCATGGATGTTTCAACCCACTACCCCTACATGGTGCCAAAATATTCAAAATGGAGCAATTCTTACATTGGCACATTTTTATGGGAACAAACATATGGTTATAAGCATATTCTTACATTCATTATGATCTGTGTGTTTCCTCTCTGCAGGAAAATTTAAATGCACTGTTGACAGCTTTTTAGAGTCACATAATAAGAAATCAGAAAAAGAAATGCCATAGTTGGATGTGTTTACAGGATACCACTGATTTAATTTTTTTTGTGTTTGTTAGATTTGGAGGCTCAATTAACGTACTTTTGCATTTATTTAAGTCAAAGGTATCTTTTTGCCTTCAACAACTTCCCAAGTACCATTCAACTTCACTTTCAAGTGGATCATTTTTTTAGTTGAGTGAGGGCAAGAGTTCTGATTTTACCAAGAAATTGGAGGAAACAGAGCGTGAATAAACCTATTCACACAGAGCCTTTGTGTTCCTCGTTCTTTCTAAGGATCCCTAGTGACAACCTGTCACCACTGATGTGCAGTCCTGTGCTTAAGTAAGATGGGAGAAAAAAATCATGAAGCTTACTGGAACATGACCATTGGCCACCCAGGAAAGACAAACTATATTGAATCCAGTTTGCTTCCCAGAAGTTACACTGGGCTAGGGATCAAGTCTTGGTATTAAAGTATTCTGTTGTCAACCAACAGAGCATTTTTATACATAACTATTTCTCCTTAAATCTGTGGAGAAATAGAGACTTTGGAGTTTGCTAGCCAGGAAAATAAAATAAAAACCTCCACATTATTGTCAACTTCAAAATCAAAATCAACAGTTGGCAAAGAAATGAACTATATGGGAACACAAACATTTAGACTTCAACTATGACTTTACATGAAGAGGCATCATCGTCTTGGGTACTAATTTATCCTCTTGGAATCTCACTTTTAATATGAAATAAATCATATCTACAGAACTAAGGGTATTAATGTGATATTAATTATATTATACTATGTATTATATATAATATATTCCATTAATATTTAGGAAATTCCTAGCATCTTGAATATGACCTCTCCCATGATAACTTCCTGTATGTGGAATTCTTTAGATGATGATCCCTTGATGTATTTGACAGAGCTCACTAGTGTTCCAGGGGCTTCATGAGTCTCATTCCTGTCTATTTCTCAGATAAGGACTCCACAAATTGGAACAATCACTTCTTTGTGTCTAAGTTTTCCCCAGTCAAGAGAAGGAAGCTTCAGGCCAGCTCTCAGAATACAGTCCCTTGACACTTGCCCTAGATTCATGAGTAGGTCATGCTGAAGAACTTCGGTCTCTAGAGACACTTAGAGGCAAGCATCCTCATAAAATGGCTTTTCGCCCTGCTTTCATGGCCAGACAAGAATAGAAGATTTTTTTCAGCAGGTCCATGTTTTGTGGACTTCAAGATTTCTGTCCACTAGATTGCAGATCTTTCTGATGCTACTTTTGTTTTTTGGGTTTTTTTTTATTTTTTGGTTCTTTTTGATTTCCCCCGCTTTGGTCTCCATCCCTCCCTCTATAATACTTCATTTGTTCTTGTGTTTATTCCCTTCCTCACTCCCCCACCTCCACTCTCTCTTCTTCTCCATATCCCCTTTTCTTCTCCTCCTCCTCCTTCTCATTCTTCTTCCCAGCCCCCTCCAAGTTTATCTGGTTCTATAGGTGCTATACACAATTTCAGAAGCGTGTTGCCTGTCTTAAGCCATGGTTCTAACCTTCTGCAATTGTCTTCACTTTATACCTGGAGCTGAGCTGGCTATACTTGGGGCTAGGCTCTTCAGAATGGACTCCAGCTCATTCCGTTCTACTTTCAGTGTTCCTTAATTTTCTTTGGTATAGTAACTCTGGGGCCTTTATACCCTCATATATCCTATATGATGGCTGTTCTCTAATCAGTTTATTCCTAGAATGCAGCAGTTAATGTGTGTCATATGCCATCTTCTAGCACTCATGTATCTTCCATTATGAATGTTTGAGACTAAGTTGCACTTTTATTTAACCCTAAATTTGTTTGGCCTTGTTTAACAACACATTGGATATCCTAAGTATGAAGACATGGTTTTACATAATCATTTGTAGTGATCCATAAATAAAGCATAATAGGGTCGTGTTGTGTCTCATAGTCTGTAATATATTTTGACAGAGAGCACCACTAATATCCAATGATTTGTTAGCCATTCTAAGCCTCAGACCAGGTCAGATGGGAACATATTCAGAGCTTATTATCTCACCATTCTCTACTACCATGTATCTACCAATTACAAAACTCATGTTGAAATTTTTTAAAATTTTATTTATAAAATAAAGTCTTTTTGTCCATGTATCCCCTTGCTCCCACTCCCTTTCCCCTCCCCACCCGTCATGGTCAGCCTTCAGTCTCCCTCCGCTCTATCCCCCCACCTCCTTCCCAAAAAAGAGCAAGAAGTCCCAAGGTGGATCAGCTCAGCATCCACTGACCAAAAATAGACTTACCAGAAACACTGCCTTGTATCAGATCTTAACTCTTTGTTTGTGGTTATTATATGTTATTCTAAAATCTTATACATATGAGAAATCATCCGCAGTGAGTACTAATCTTTCTGAGGCAGGTTTCTTAGAAATTTACATTGAGCTGGAGTGAAATAGGAATCTGCCTCACTCCATTTTGAAGACAGAAGTCATTATGCTGTATTTTTAATAAGTTTCTATTTACTGTTACCTTTAGGTTGTTCTCTGTTTCCTAGAACCTGATCTTCCACAACCCATGGCCTTGATTTGTTTTCTTTCTTTCTTTCTTTCTTTTTTTTTTTTGATTATATAAAAGATTTATTAAGGGTTTATATAAAGCACTCACTGATACAGAGATCAAACCATAGGGCAATTCCTAGAAAATTAGACTTGCCCATGCTGCAGCAGTGATGGTTCAAATCCTATCTCCAAGAGTGAGAGAAAACAAACAAGCAAACAACAACAAACAAAAAGCAATCAGAAAAACAACAACAAAAAGTACCCCTACCCTCCCTGACCTCTCTCTAAGCATGTGGTAAGTGACTATATTATAGGCTTTTTAAAAATATTTTTAATATTTCCTTATTGCCCCATGGTCTCACTTCTGTAAAAACTACTCATGATTTTACTCATTAAAAGGAGGACAAGAGATGGAGTCAGGGCTACTCTCTTTAACTCAATTTAAAGGCAGTCCCTGGCCAATTCTTTGGTATACCCCAATAATAATCAAGTTTCCTTCAGTGTGGCTCAGATTGTGAGGATTGTCTGTCATTGGACTTAACATTTTCTAGAGACCTCAATGAGATTCAGACCACCCAACCAAATTCTAAACTCAGATTTTTCCTCTAGAAATATGAGGGGCTGCAGGGTTGCCTCAGGAACCATGTGCCTTGAGAGTTCCAAGGATCCTCTGCCACCTGCAGTTCACAGATTATCAGGCTGCACTTTCGTTCTGAGAAGAGCAACAAGCATCTACAGAGACCTCCTGGTGAGTTATAGTCTGGTTCTGTTTTGGGAGAATCCCTATCTGGGATGTGGAGGAGGTTTGACAGGATCCCAATATTTTTCCATCTAGTGTAAAAAAGTGAGATATCGCATGGCCACTTGAGGTTCTTGGCCTGGTTTTATACCTCAATTGTCTTATCTTCATACATCTCATCTTATACTTTCTGTGGTAACTTGTTTATTTTGGACTTAGGGTTACTGAACTAATGGACAGAATGAGTAATAAGACCAGCAAGGCTAACAGCCAGATGTTATGTTCTAAAGAAGAGGAATAGAAAAAGTTGCTAATCTGGAAATTTCTCCAGGTTGAGCAGTAGACAATGCTCCTGGCTTAGTAAAACATGGGCGACCCATTATGGTACAGCTAACATTTGGACCAATGTCCATTTGAGTAGAGCAGCACCCCATCAGTTCAGAAGCCAGGGAAGGGATTATGATTCATATCAGGTACCTCCTTGAAGAAGACATACTTATTCCTTGCCAATATGACTGGAATATATTCTATTGTCTGCTCAATAGGCTAGAACTTGAAACTTAAACCTTGAATTAACCCATATCTTTTAATCTACCTTTTTTTTTTAAGTGACTAGGTTACATTTATTTTGTTTTCCCCATCCTGCTTCCTCTCCATCTGGCTGCTGGTCCCACCCTTTTTCTTCTCAGAATTCTCTCAGTCTGCCCCCACCCCCAAACTCTTCCTGCCTAGCTATTGGCCACTTGGCTCTTTATTAAACTAATGAAAACAACACATTTTCACAGGGTACCAAAGAATTATTCCACAGCACAGACTGACTTTTGATAAATACTTGGCCATTAATTCTGCCACCCTGCTGCCAAATGATGACCCTGTGGAGCCCATTTATAACTGCCTAGAGATGCTGGATGTCATCCAAAGTATTCAGCATGACCTGATAGATGTTTCTCTCACTACCAGAGATGCAGGTCTCCGTGCAGATGACAGCAGCTTCATTCAAGTAGAAACCAGGTATGGGGGTGCCAGTTATAGTCCATAAGGAGGCTATTTAGGCACCAGTCTTTCCCAGAGACACATCTGTGCAGAGAACAGAAATTATTGCTCTGACATGGGTTTTTAAGATGAGCTGAAGGAAAAAAAGATGAATAGCTCCACAGGCAGCTGATATGCTTTTGGCATAGCTCGTGCACATGGACAGATAAATAGAAAGGCTTACTCACTTCAAATTGAAAGATTATTAAATAAATATGAAATTGTCCACTTGCTATAGGATATTTGGCTACCAACTGAATTAGCAATTACTCACTGGACAGGACACAAAAAAGACAAAAATCCCCAAACTCAATGTAACAACCATGTAGATCAAGTTTCCAAAGAGACTAAGGGATGAACCCCCCAAACTGTTCTGAAAATATTCGCTCTTCCTGAGCCATCACTCTGCCTTGATGAAGATATTTCTGAGTATTATCCAGAATAAAGTCATATTAGGACTTGGGAATTCAGGAGAGCTGTAATAAGTGGTGGATCTTGCCTAATCACCAGCCAAAGGCACTGACTGGCAACCAAAGGCACTGGGCCAACACTGGCTAACTGCTTTGCATTATTCCATGCACTTATCACCTGACTTCACTGAAGTCAAACCAAGACTATGGCTACAGTTATCTGCTTTTCTTTGTCAGTACCATAACAGGCTGGGTAGAAGTCTTTCCACCCTAAACAGAAACGGTCTAACTGGAAGCTATGAAATTATTAATGGAAATCATTTCCAGATTTGGCCTCCTCATGTCCTTGGGGTCTGACAATGCCTGAGCCTTTATGGCCAAGTTACCTCAATTGCTCTCTAAGGCTCTTAACATAAATTGGAAAGTTCTTTGTATGCATCATTCTCAGAGTTCAGGAAAAATAGAGAGAATGCATAGAACTTTAAAAGATATTTTAATCAAATAGATTCTTGAAATTGACTGTTGACTTATTACCTTATGCCCTTCTCAGAGTTCAGTGCACCCCCTACCAAGAAAAGTTGACCTCACATAAAATAGTCTATGGGCAACCACCTCCCATGATCCCTTGGGTACATGTCAGGCTGCTATCAGACTGCTTCACTCTAATCTCTAAGTCCTTAAAAAGATTGCAATTAAATTTGGGTTAAATTCTTTCTCAGGTCCAGAATGCTGAACTTGTTGGGTACCACCCACCTGATCATTCATTTCAGTTCAGAGATGCAGGATTGTTCAGTGGCTTCAAAACTGACCCGATTGAATCTAGATTAAAGTGACCTTATATCATGATTCTCCAGACTCATAACAATGTTAAAATCATTGATATTTCTGCCTGGATTTAGCACTAACATCTCAAGAAGGCATTTGAGGAAACCACAGAAGAGGAACCCAACCCTAAAGGTGGAAAGTGACTGAAAGAGACCCTTAAAAATAAAACTTTCTAAGGTTTGGCTAACATCATTTTTGTGTTCTTGCTGTTGAAATTTGCATCATGATTGTCCTATGAATAATAGTTTTGTTGTTTTATATTCAGTGTATGCAAGCAGAACCTAAATGTATCTTGATAAGAATAAGAGGCATCCCTATTGTAAGAAACACCTTGATATTGTACTGTCATTCAAAAGATTGCCTTCATCTACCAGGGCTTATAGTATTGACAAAAGAAAAGGAACAAATAGTCTTTAGTCAGATGCATGGAGGATACTTGGAATAGATTACTCTAACTGAACAATCCCCACAGAGCAACACAGATTTCAGTATAATCAAATAGTCTTTGAAGGGTTCTGATGATGGAAATTTAAGGGATGCTAATATTAGCAGGGTGAAGGAAGATTTATTAAGCATTTCAATTGAATTTAACATACCCAGAGTAACTTGTTCTAACTAATAATGTAGAATATAATCTCTGGATTCATTTAGCACTAAAAAGCTAACAAGAAAACTCCTTCTGTGTCAGAGGAGATCCCTCTACTCCCAGGCTCTTAAAATAAATTTATATGGGCTGGAGTTTTCTTATGAAAATTATATAAGGGTAACATTATAAATTATCCTTAAAATGAAACATGCCCCTAGTAATATGTTAACAGCCATCCTCAACTGTCTATATTTTGATTGCACAAATGTCCCTTTTTATTATTATAATCTCACTTCTTAACACACTCTCCTCTTTGGTAAGTAAATTTCTTAGATGTTGCAAGGTGATCTATCTGGGCAGCCCTTTGGGGAGGAAATAAGAAGGCAAGAAGTCTGCAGCACAGATTCCAGGAGTCAGGTGAGAAACTGACACAGTCCCTCAGACTTCATTACTGCAGCTATGAGGCAAACCTATATACCCTCTCCCAAATTCCCTCTGGTAGCTGCAGGCTCCCCTAGCTGTGCTGCCTCTCTCCCATTGGCCTCCAGCATCTTGAGGTTCACTCCTCTCCAATCACCAGGCACAGCAGCAGACACCAAGCTAGCTCAAGCGGCTGGTGGGAATGACCAGGCACCATATCCGAAACAGGCCAATTGCAGTTTCATCAGGCCAGATGGCTATGTTTCCCCTACACTTAGGGGGAAATTTTATGTGAAAATAATACTTATTCTGCACTTACAGCAGGATATAAGGGTTGACGGTTGACATGGGATAGGAAATGTGACACCTATTTTTCTTAGCAAATCTTTACAATCTTTTAATAGAATTGCAAGAGCTCTTCCTGAAAATTGCAATGATTCCTTACATTTATTATATCTCACAGAAGTTGTCAGTACTGAAACCTTCCTGTTTCTTGTCTCAGGATTTGTTGTTGAACTACAAAGAGAGGCTTTTAAAATAGCCTGTATAATTTCAAAACTACTAATATTAATCAAGAAATGGGATAACTGAGAACATTTGCTCTTCAAAATAGAGATGCTATGCAGTCCCTGTTACTTAAACATCCTCTTGATTGTCAACAATTCACTGAAATGTGCTGTTTCAATATCTGATATCTCCCATAATGTTCACAACCAAATTGATAATCTGCTCAAACAAATAGACAAAATCTCTTAACAAATTTCAACTGATCAAAATGGATAAAATGGTCCTTCCCCTTCATTGGGTCTTTAATATTATTTCTACTAATTATCATAATTGGGACCTGTGTCCTCAAATATGTCACTAACTTGATTGTCCATCAGATAAATTCTAGAATCATTGCTGCTTGATAATATTATTAAGACATTCCTTATTGAAAATTTGTCTAGGAAATATAAGTCAAGGGGCATGAGGAACCTGCCTGACTCTATTTTGAAGGCAGGAGCCATTATGCTGTATTTAAAAAAAAAAAAAAGCATGCTTATATTTACTGTGAGAGTTGAGTTGTTCTCTGTTTCCTGGAATCTGACCTTCCCCAACTCATGATCTTGATTTGTTTTTGAGAATACCATTTCCCTCCCTAGCCCTCCCTGACCCCTCCCTAAGCACATACTGGGTGAGCATATGATTTTTAAAAAATATTTTGTATTTCCTTATTGCTCCATTGTTACATTCTATAAAAACACTTGTGATTTTACTCCATAAAAGGGGCCCAATAAATAGATTCATAGTTGTTCTCTTTAACTCAACTTAAGAGGCAGTCATTGGCCATCTCTTGGGTGCACCCTCCAAAAAATCAAGCTCGCTCCAAATTTGGCTCAAATTTTGCTCAAATTTTGGCTGTGATCTTATTTTGCCATTGGGATCAATGGAAGGGTATCCTATCTCTTTTTAATTCTGTTGCTGGGAATCCTGAATCTCTCTGAGTTACATGGGAGGGAGGCATGTCTATAACATGTTTTCATTAAACAAATCTTGACTTCAGTAGGCACACCTCAAAAATCTGCCAAAGCAAAGCAAAGGCAAATGGGGAAGGCAAAGGATTCAATTCCCAGGAAACTGGAGCAGCATCTCTATTCTCTCTCAGCTTCACTAGATCCACTGTCTTCCACACTGTAGTGTGTGTAAGGATATTTAGAGATACCTTCCAGTATAGCTAAGATATTTGTTATTTTATATGCAAATACCTGATTTTTGCCTTTGTGTGACTATTCTGTTCTTTCTACTGAGGGTAACAATTACTCCTCTCCCTTCCCAACCTATCTCTAACCAATCTCAATAACTGCTTTTCACCTAATGTTCAGCAATTTTAAAAGTATTAATAAGCACTACTTATGTGTCAGGCACCGTGCTATTTCCTAAAGACACTGAGATAGAGAAGTCAAAGCTCCTGGTTTAACAAGCGCTCACAGCGGTTTGTAGGGGTGGCAAGATGGACACAAAACAGCATTTAGGAATACTGTGCATCCTGTGAAGGTCATTAAAACCCTACTAGTGAAGAATGGCTGCACAAACCAAAATAAAGAATCTAGGTCTTGGGAATTACCAGGCCAAAGGGAAAAAAATGTGAGAGTTACTTAGTAAAGTTAGAATCCAGCTTCAAGTTAGGCCTTAGATATAATACCTTCTAAAAGACTCTCAGTCCTGTTTGTGACCAGGCTAAAATCATTATCATTATCCAGTACCCCTCTAAATCATTATCAGTTTCTGTGAAGATCCCACTGTGGCATTTATCATCTTCTACTCTAAACATATGAGTTTTGCTTCTTCAAGGAGCTGTAAGATCCTTCAGAGTTAAATCTAGGCTTTATTTAACTTAACTTCTAATGCATAGAAATGAGCCTAACATGCTAGAATGTGTAATATTTATTGAGGGAATTGAATGATTAAACAAATGAATGAATGCTTGTGAGATCCTCTACAAAAGATTTTCCAATTGCATAGGCAACCATGCTGCTTTGAGATATCTCTATGCTAATGTAGTGAACCAGCCCATCCTTTTTCAGGCCTGCAGAGATAAAGTTATTGTGGTGGGGAGAATAAGATGCTCTACCATTCTTCTACCAAGTGTCCTTGTTAATGTTTAGAACCAGATAAATCATTGTTCATGTCAGTTTGAACAAAGTGTTATAAGATATTTAAATTTTTCTCCTCTGCTTAAAGAATAAGTTTGTTTCTATACTATCACATAGTTTTAGTTCCATTTTGAGATATATAATAAACATACCACTACCATGATGAATGATCAAAAGCAAATCAAAGTAACCCAAATTTAATTCTGCTGCTTTTCCCTTATGGTCATTATAGGATTTGCATGAAATACACAGCCAGGGGCAGCTACTGTCTGACCAGATCTCATGTCCTAGTGATTTGTTTTGGGGAAATAATTGCAAATGAATTCTTCTGTCAACCATAAAGTAGTGACTGTATGAAATACAAAACAGAAAATAATAAAAGCATTTTATTAGTGATTAGACATCAAACTTTACTGCAACATAGGTCATGGGCAATATAACAAATAAATAGAAAATTAGGAAGAAATTATATCATTTTCACAGACATAATCCACTGCACACATGTTAATACCCTATTTAAAGTAAAACCAATCTTTGATTTCATGACAAAAAGAGGTACAAATTGGAGCCAGGTAAATTTCCATAGGATCAGGGAAACAAGGACCCCTCCTCATAGGAGTACTGAAAATGTAGATAGCTAGTGACCCAGACAGGTTTTCTGACAAGAAGAACTTATGAACTTCAGCTTTTCATAAAGGCTTAAATTTCCAAAAGTATGGAAAACATTTAGAATTTTAATTTTTCCAAAGGAATATTAAAACTTAGATTAGGTATTTCTAATGCCTATTGGAAATGAGGAAAAGACTATATATTAATTTTATAATAAAATCAATTTGTATGTTTATTACAAAGCACTTATTGTACATTATCAAAACAAGATTTCACACATAAAGATTTGATACGCTCTTCAACCAGATTTCTTGCATTCTACTTCTACACCTGTCCTCTCTCTCACATGATGTGTATGATTTTCACTTTCAGCCTGTGGTTGACCCATGCTGAGTGCTGTCCATCAAGAAACCTATGGTCTTAAACCACCTGTCCTCACAGCCTGTACACAATGATTGTTTTGCTGTTAGACACACCCAACCTCCTAGAATCAGACCCATCTGTCTTTTTACTGCCAATTCCTAAGTATGGCCTTGAAACAATACTTTTCAGACATTTGTTTATATGTGATCACCTGAGGATTCTTTCAAATGGAGAGTTAATTCAGCAGATAGAGGATAAGCCCATGTGTCTGCATTTTCAAGTTTTCAGGGGAGATCCTGGCTGCTGTGTATTGAGAAAGGAGCCCTGGAAACATGGCTGCTGTTTTTTTGAAAGACTAAGAGCACTGATGTTTTTCTTCCTCATACAATGGATTTTTTGTGATGTCTTTTGCTACTAGTTCTTCATTGATTCAGTATATTTATTAATTATTGACTACATGTGCTATCTTAGGTATTCTTTATGTAAAAATGGTCTCTTCTCTCTTTCTTCTTACCTCCCTCTCTCCTTTCCATTTAAAACAGGGCTGAAGAACTGGAACTTGAGGTAACTTTCTATCAAACTACTATATCCTGTTCCAGTTCCATCTATGAAAGCCCAGTCACTAAGAATGCATATGCATTTGCTTTGTGAATTTTTCAGGCCAGGTCACATTCACATTAATTTTTTTTCTGCTTTGTCTTTTTGTGGAAACAATCAATTAGAATACATTTTTTTTGTTGTTGAAGACCATGCTCTCTCTCTCTTTTTTTTTTAATTTGGAATCTATGGTGACAGGCTACATAGCCTTTGACTACAATCCTTTGTCCCTCAGAGCCAGCAACTGTCTCTGCAGGTTTTGAGATTCCCTGACAAAAGCTGCTCTGCCTTACAATTGGCACTGGTGACCCCTATTTGCCAGAAGTAGAGACAGGTGTGTGTGGGTGTGTGCGAGGTGTTCTGAGAGCTCTTTATCACTAGCCCTCTCAGACTCTCTGATTCAATGTATAATCTTTGAACTTTTGAGTTCTCTGTGTCCTTCAACCACTGAGGTGTGTTGTCTGCTGCCTTATTATCTCCCATTGTAAATCTGGAATGGTCAGGAGAACTATGCAGTAATAATTGAGAGTGATAGGTGCTGAATCTACCAGCACACCTCCACACCTCCACGCCCCTTGTAAGATCCAAATGACACCTTATCTTGAGCAATTCTGTCAGAGTGCTTTTTTTTCTGATTTTTCAAATCACTGTAATGCTCTTCAACTGGCATTTATGAACATCGAAGTAATAACAAGTATCCAAGTAGTCAATAGCTTTACTGAAGATGCCATGGATATAGACAGCAACTTCCTATACTGTCACTTATTTAGACCTATTGGTTTAATGGTGAAGTTTTATAGATAGACCTTAATGGTTGTCATATCAGCCCTAGGTAACACTATGACCCAAAGGTGTTTGTAACACAGTTCTTCTATTCTTTAATGTTAATTATATCCTGGTGACTAGAATTGGCTAATCAGTCAACTGACAAGAAAACATACCCAACATGGATAGCCCAAAGTTCTCTGCTTATGATTATACAATCGCCAAAAGGAAGAGGTTTTGAGTTTATGAGAAGCAAGCATTGGGAAAATGAGTCACTTCAACAAGTCCCTTTCTGTCTTTTCAGTGTTTCTCCTCTGATTCAGAAGAAGTATCACTTTTTGAATAAAGCAGATCTGCCTGGAGTGGATGCTGAACTAAGCCACCTTGGGACTTTGGACCTCTTGTCCTTGGTGAGGAAGAGATAAGGAGATGGAGAGAAGAGAGAGTGACTGGGAGGGGCAGGAGGAGGAAGGGAAATGAAATACATAATGAAAAAGAAAAAAAAAGATGGAATAATATAAAAGCATCCTTTTGAAGTAAATGGACATGTTTTTCTTGTTTTCAGTCCATGCAAATGTTTAGATAAAACAACATTAACATTTGTCTACTGCTTTCTGTATGGCTGTAGATTTAGTTATATTCTGGCCACCACTCTGCCTTCTCTGGGCCAACTTCCTTTGACTTCCAGAGTAGTATTTTAAAACTAAAAAGAAAAAACAAAATTTACTTATCCTTACTTAGAAGAATATGAAGAAGATTATGTTTAACTTTATCATACTTAATAAAGAACATATATGCTGTGGAATGAGGAAAAGGAATGAGAGAGGACTATAAAGAGAAATATAGGTGATATAGATACAGATATAAATAATATAGGTATGTATGGACATGATAGGTGTTTGGCTGTTTTGGGAGTACAGTCACCCACATAGTATAAACTTGCACACTGGTGGAAAGCAGCACTAGGGAGCATGTGATCCTATTTCTGTTACCTGTTCTCATAAAACACTCATGTTTGCTCTATGTACACAGATAGAGTTCACTAGATTCTTGCCATCTCCTCCACCCCTTTCCCATCATTAGCTTTTTCTTCTCTCTGGATCAGTGCATCCCAACAGCCTCCTTCAGGCTGTGTTAATGGTTCTTTGAGTAATTTCCTCCTTCATTTATCAAGATTCAAAACAAATCTTTCAAATGGACTCAATTAGTATCTCTAGTGTTCCCAAAGGTTTTACTTACATAAGTATCGTTTACAGTAAATTTAATGTTGAAGTAACTTGGTTTAACATTCAACTTTCCTTCACTTTGAATGAGTTTGTTGTTTTTATTTTCATTTGTCTGTTTATAAATAAAATCCTCCTATGGTATTAATTTCTGCTTTCAGTGTCTAACCCCATGCCTCCTACAAGTCAATTGCTTAGTAATTGTCAGTCAAACACACAGGTATATAATTATTTATGTGCTTGGCTGCTGAAAACCAGGCATCCAAGTTCAATTTGAAATAGAAAAATAAATGAAAATTTTGAAATAGATTATGTTGCTATTGTGATGTAAAGTCATTTATAACAAATTAAGTAAACAAAGCTGACCATTTCAGACCTCTACCAATTAAAACTAATAAAGGTGGCTTGACACAATATGCTAGCCCAGAGTCTAGAAAAGACTCAATTGCCATATGTGTGTCTAGGCTGAACTGTACATCTGTCTTCTTCTGTCTACCTTCTCATCTATAAAACTATCCTCTTATTAGAGTTTCTAGCATTAAAACCCATAAACCCTGAAACAATAACTTCTGTTAATCCACAGCCCAGAAAATGAAGCCACATGTAACACAAAGAACTAAATACACCTGGTGATTTTTTTTTTAGATTTATATATCTCACATATCTGGGCCATTGAAGAGGCTTTTAAACACTTTTTTTGAAAACTTTTGAGAATACAAATATTTGCTTTGGTATGAACTAATTCACATCGAAAGATATTTTATTTGATTTTAAGCAGAATATTTTTATTCCCTAGAAGGGCTTCACGGGAAATTTGAACCCTGACAAATTAACAATTGTGAGAAGAAACCAGATAACTTATTTTATGAGATAATGTGTTTTTCTCTTTTACAATATAAACCTTTACTTTTAGGATGTGCTTGAAAATATGGTATATGTGTATATAATATGCATGGTAAGAGGGATACAGTATTTTAAGAAGTAGAAAATATTGTTACATATTTACATTCTCAATGTTTATCAACATAGAGTACATATTTTTGCTATATAGGACATTCTATGCATGCATGCATATGTGTATAGACACTGAGATACATATTTTATATAGCTATATAGGATATATGCTGTTGCTTTAGGGTATGTCTTCATATGTGTGTTATCAAAATATTACTATTAAATACTATTTATTATATGTAGTCATATACACACATATAGTTTTCTTATTCTAATATTAAATTTTCTAGAATATAGATTTTTACACACACACAAAGAAATTTACTCTTCTCCTCCAATATGTGGTGGTGAAGTTTCCTAAACTCACTTACATTCCAAATTTAAAAGGATGATCCAGGGCACAGATACACTATGCCTTTAGCCTGAATTAATATGTATCTTACTGAATTTGACTTTTATGAGCTTTTATTTAAGTAAATTATGCACATCATAATGTATATTTTGTAATAAATTATTCACTGCTGACTTAACCTGCTCAAACTAAATTACCACTCTGTGAGAAAGAAGAATTGCTGTTCTGTACCTCTTCGTTATTGTGTAAGCCAAAATTTTTCAGCAGTATTCTATAAACCTGCAATCAGCTCTGGGAGCCTGTTCACTTTAGAGTTTTTGGCAATAATTTATCCTCTTCTGTGATTAAAGGCTGCACATTTCTTGGTGAAAACAAGGAAATGGTAAAGTATATTACGTTTTCAGAAGAGTACCATGGAATCAATGTCATTCACATCTTAAAGATGAGCTAACTGCATCTTGGGGTTAGTGGGGCCACTACTGAAACCCACATTGGTCAGATAAATAGAAATTTGCATCTCTCCTGGATGGAAAGAACATTCATATAGCTTTTTAGAAGGCTCTGGGGTGGGTTGGAGAGGGAACCTGGCCCAAATTTATAAATTTTCTTATTCAACCAGTTTTTAATCTCCCAAATATCTTCACATGTTTCTATTTCTGTTTATTCTAATATCATTTTCCTCCTAAATTAAATTCTACATAGTCTCTGTGCTCTCAATTTTTATAGAGCCACTTCAGAAAGATCTAACACATCTGCCCTTAGAATCTCACCTTTGAGTAGTTGCCTTCTCAAGGTTTTGGGTTTATTTTGTTTTTGTTCTGTGTACATATGTGGTGCATATACAAATATTTTCATATATCTGAGCATGGTTATGTCAAAATATATATGCATATGTTGAAGCCAAAGGTCTGTGTGAGATCTCTACTATATTATTTTTTCTAGGAAGGCTGTCTCATTAAAACTGGTGCTCACTGATTCTAATTTAGCTAGTCTGACAGGCCAGTGAATCCCAGAGGTTTACGGCCAGTCCTTACAGCACTGGAGTTACAGATATGATTCATTGAACCTCAATATTACCTGGGTGCTAGGAATCTGAGTTCAGGAGTTAATGCTTATGCAACAAGAATTTTTTATCAACTCAGGACACCCTTCAAATTATTTTGTATAAAGCATTGATTTGTTTCTGTATTACTTCTATTAATAGACATTTAAATAGTGTTGTAGTTAATGCAATATTTCTACGAAGAGATGCTATGACCATAGGACTTCTTATAGAGGAAAACATTTAATTGACACTTTTAGAGGTTTAGTCCATTAACATCATGGCAGAAAGTGTGGTGGTACTCAGGCAGACATAGTGCTAGAAAGGTAGTTAAAAGTTTATATTCAAATCTGCAGTCAGCCAGGAAAGAAAGAAATGCTATGCCTTGCTTCAGCATTTAAAATGCCCAAGCCCACTACACCCCTTCTTAGTGACACTCTTCCTCCAACAAGGGACAACCTCCTAATCTCTCTTAAGCAATGCCACTCTTTAGAGACCACACACTCAAACCTATGAGCCTATAAAGGCCATTCCTATTCAAACCAATGCAAATGGTTTCTACTAAGTGTTAACAAATGATTCTAAAATATATAATTACCTATATGCACATATGCAGTAGTTTTCAAATATAGTCTTAGATGAACTAAGCTATAAGAGCATGTACTTCTGTTAGCTTCCAGTTATTGCCACTTTACTCTTTGAAGTGATTACAGCATTTTTAGTTTAACTAGGAAAGTAGATGGATCCCATTTCTCCACACCTCTGGAAAACTTGGTATCATCAGCTTTTGCATTTTGCCTTATCTACTGAAGTGGCATGTTGGACCTTGTTGTTTTGCTCATTGTTAATATAGTTTCACTGTCTTTAATTATTTATTTAATATCTGCTTTTCTTACTCCAGAGTTTTGTTTCACTCTGTGGTTCTCTTTTGAGTTTTTTCCCCATCATATCTTTGCACTTTTAGAAAAACTTTATGTAATCTGAGTTCTAGCCCTTGGGTATATGTGTCATAAATATCTTTCCCTGTATTCAGTTTGTCTTCTTTGTTTACAGATTCTGGTCCACACATGATTTCAAGTTGTAATGCAATCAAATTTGTCAATATTTTCAATCTTCTGTTCCATTTAACTTTCAAAGAAAATGTTTTATTTCTAAGTTTTGTTGAGAAATGATTCAACTTGTTGATACAATTGTGTCTTATAAATATAAGAATATTCAAGTTTCAATTTTCATATCATCTTTAGTCAGGTTGAAATTCATTTCATATCAAGCAAGAAGGTTAGATTTTTGTTTATTTTACTTCAGTTTAATGTTTTTTTTAATTTTTCTAGGGCCATTTATTAAGCAATGTATTCTGTCTCTGTATCCTATTCAGGGCAGACTGGCTTAGAAGCAAAAATGGTTTGTAATATGCTTGTTCCTGCCTACTTTGTTCCAGTTACATTATCTATTTGTTTTCTTTTCCTCAGACCATGAGCACATGTCTTTTAATGAGTTTATATTTGTTCCATTTACACTTATCAGTTTAATTCTACTTGACATTGTATTGTATTTTATTGGAATTGTATTTTAATTTAAGTTATAGTTATTTGGCTTATCTATTATATTTCTATCCACAAACATTATTTCTAAATAGCTACAGCACCATTGATGCTCTTATTATTTATTCCCTCCTTCATGGACAAAAGTTAATATTGTGACACCCCCACTAGCAACAAGGTGGAAAACCATAAACTCTTCTCAGGCCCAGAAGAAAAACAACAAAACTATTGTATTGCTTCATAAATAAACTAAAAACATTTCCTTCCATTCTCAAATGGGGAAATAGGTTGAAGACTGGATTTTAGGAGGTAAATTGCCCCAAAAATCATGAGATATGATATATTTTTATATGATATTAGATTATGCATGTGTATAAGTGAATGTACATATATGTGTGCATGTGAAATAGGTGCATGTGAGTGGGTTCTAACATGCTCTGGTGATTGACATTCTTCTGAGAACAAAACACTGAAAGGAACCAGGTATGAAGAGAGAGGCAGGGACAGCCTTTGACTTATCAATGCCAAAGAATTCCAGGACCCTCAGGGACAAGAAGCAAGAAAGAAGTCCTCTAGAGCTGTAGGAGAGAGTGTGGCCCTGCCAACACCTGCAATGCAGACTCTAAGCCTCTAGAAAACAGGCAGACATTTTACTATTTTCAATCACTATTTTCTGTGACCTCTTACAACACTTTTAATTAACAAACGGGGTTGATTTACACAATGTCACCTGAATGAAAAGTCATTCATTCCTTGTAATTCTTCAGAAGGTTCTTCAGAGTGTTGGGGACTATTAAGCTCCTCTGTCATCCCACACATGTCTGGCTGCTCTATGTTTACATCTGAAGGCTTTTACCATGTACTAGTATATAAATCTTCAGTCTGCCCTCAGGAAAAGCACCAACATCTTTCCGGCTGCACAGCCCATATATCTTAGTGCCCTGCTTGTTACCATTTTCTTCATCCCACAAATTTAATCAAAAGTTAAGATCTAAATTACTTTTATATCTCTTAAATCTGTCTGCTTCTGGGAAGTCTCCATTTTACTTCCCTAGTCCAGACTGTCATCATTGCTGAAGCAGAAACTCCCCTAACTTTACAAGTTCATTTGTCATCCATCTATCCACCCATCCCACAAATGCACATCATTTCACTTCTGTAAAACAAACACTGAGCAAGGCACCATGACAATGAAGGATATTAGGTTTCTTTTCTAATCTACTTTATAACACAAGTTAGGAACACGGGTAATGTAAAATTGTCTCAGTAACAAGAACAGTGAAGTAGTAGTGCTATAAAGTGACTGAGGCCTATTGATGAATCCTTTTCCTCTTTTCAAATAGAAAATCTGTAAAAATTGACAGGATCATTTAAAGTTGATGTTTGAACTTCTGTTGATGCTTAACACTTGACATTTTCAGTGTTTTCAGAAGTACATTACATTCTACAGTAAACATGAAATTTAGAAAATATATTTTTATTTTTATGATTATAATTACATTATTTCCCTTTTCCTTTTCTCCTTATAAATCTTCCCAAATACCCTCCTTTCTTTCTCTCAAATTTATGCCCCTTTTCATTTTTGTTAATATATACATATAGTATGTATATATGCATATGCACATATTTTCCTAATTATAATATGTTAAATTTATATAATGATTCTTGTATGAGTAACTGCAGATATCAGGAATGTAAATGGGATATCTTCACAATATAGAAGCTATAAAAAAACTCAGAAACTATGGATAGAGGATTTTCTGTCACTATAAATATATTGAAGCCAGGAAGTGGTGGCATATGTCTTCAATCCCAGCACTTGGGAGACAGAGACAGACTTATCTCTATGAGTTCAATGCCATCTTAGGCTACAAAGCAAGTTGCAAACAGCCAAGACTACACAGAGAAACCCTGTCTTGAAGAAAAAGTGTGTTGAAATGAGCATAGAACTGCAGCTGGTTATCCTTCCAGGGATGATGCTACAGCTTGGTTGTCTGTTTCAATTCTATCTCCTCCTAAAAGTTGGAAACCTCTAGAAGAAGGCAGTGTATGTCTTCTTAACTACTATCTTGTAGACATCATAATCCTATTAAGCCTTTGGCAGAGCATAATAAGTGTTGTTTAATGGGTATACATGTTACAGTCTACACTGTGACAGTTGAATGACTTGTAAGTAACTTTATGTCTTGAGAACATCAAATAGTTCATGAGGGTGGGGCTGGGGCTTGAAAGTGTTTGCATCTGTTGAGGATGTTTTAAACCTTTGCATTGTTAATTTCACTCAAAGATGAGTAAGACAAGAGAGAACGTCACCTCTCCCTTGCACTCTACTATGTACTTTTCTTATTTGTTTGGCTAAATAATTCTTTAATGTGAACTTTGTCTGTGGCTTCAAACAGTGCCAATTATTTTCTGAACAACAAAAAAAAATTAATGATCCAAATTAAATGTCTTTCCTCATCATCCTCTAATTAGAATTCTTCCCGGTAGGTAAAGTTTCTTAGCACAACATTAAAATATTACCATATAATTCAAGGTCATGTTTGCACTGAATAAATTACCTTAACTCAAGTGTCACATTAATTAGGGATACTGAGCATATGCAGATATGCTTCTAGTACATATAAAGCCCAAAAAATCACTGAAAATACTTTGGATGTTAGGATTTATAATAGTCTTCAAAGGAAGAAAAATGTTACTGCTTACCTTTTCTGAGATACAGACTAAATTCATAACTAAGGAACAAGAATTTATTTTTTATAACTACCAATGGTTATTATGAAACAGAAAGAATGAATTACTTATTTAAAGTAGTAAATTAAAAAAAATCCAAGTCATTATAGAGAATAAGAAGTTGCTTAGATTTTATAATAAAAAATTACCTGGTGTAATAGTGTATGCCTATAATGCAGACATTCAGAGAATTTGTATATATTCACTTAAATTTAGATGTCATTGCATTCAATAAGCAAGCTACAATACATATAATCACTGAAGTATAAAGTAAAGGTCTAGGGGAAGAGAAGAGGAAATAACATATGTAATTATGATTGTATGGGAGATACTGGAATGGTGAGATCAAATAAAGAGAAGGAAGACAGAGGTAGGGTAGGGAGGGATTAGCAGGTGGAACAGCTAAGATAAGGTACATTTGAGGCATTATATGGAAACCTAATACAATGAATATTTCTAAAATATAAACATATATGAAGGGAATCAAAAAGGAATCACCAAATGGAAACAGAGCTGCAACTAGACATCTCTTGGTGCCAAATAAAAATTCTAGTTTTGAAAATGAATTCCATCTAACTGAGTTATTGGCCAAAGGGCTTCCTGTAAATCCCCAAACCACCCAGGATGTCTCCAAAGACATTAGTTGCTCCTCACAAAGTGATGATAAGGTCCTATTTCTGAAGACAACACCTTTACAACTCATTAAACATAGAGAAATTGAGCTGGTGCCTACCTAGGACATTTACTCCTGCTAACCAGTATTTAACGTACTGGGAGATACTCCACATACTACCAAAGAAAAAGATAAACATCAACCCGGCAACAAACCCTTTGATCTACAATGGTGACCTGAGTGACACAAAGCTTATGGGACTAATCAACCCATATTAGATAGTATTTGAAGTCCAGTCCATAAGGTGGAACCCCTTCTTGACATTGCTTAGGTGGCCAACAACCTTAAACTAGCTAGACCAGGGGTCTAGAGGAAAAGCAACTGTTACTGGTCTGGCAAATTAATGGCAACAAAATGACTTCTAAAAACATCTTGCTATATATACTCAGGTCAGATTCTTTCTCAGTATTAGTCAGTGTTCTATTGCTGTAAAGAGATATCATGATGTTGCCAAAAAACTGAATCAACTAGATATTATATTTTTGGTTGTGAGCCTAGTCTTTAACAGGTGAGCCATGGAGCCCATTCCCTCCAGAGGAACACCTAGCCCAGTCTTGATATTAGGATGAGGAAATCAGACTTGCCTGGAGTGGATGCTGAGCTAATCCATCTTGGGTCTTCTTGCCCTTTTGGGAGAGAGGATGAGGAGTTGGGGATGGGGAAGGCTGAAGACTGACTGGGAGGGATTGGAAGAAGGGAAGGGAGCAACCCTAACCCTAATCCTAACCCTAACCCTAACCCTTTATAGGCAATTTGGCTTTTTTCCTTTGTAGCTCTTAGTATTTTTTCATTGCTCTGTATATTTAGTGGCTTGATTATTATGTGAGGGAGCTGACTTTGGGGGGGGAGTAGTCTAGTCTATTTGGTGTTCTGTAGACTTCTTGCATCTTTATAGGCATTTCCTTGTTGGGAAAGTTTTCTTCTATGATTTTGTTGAATATATTTTCTGTACCTTTGAGCTGGTGTTCTTCTCTTTCTCTGATTCTAATTGTTCTCAGATTTGGCCTTTCCATGCTATCCCAGATTTCTGGGACATTTTGTGTTATTGTTAGAGTCGGTTCCCCAAAACAGAGAGCATCACTCTGATATCGGGTCACACAGAAGCTTTATTAAGCACGAGCTTGCGGGTCACCAGCAGGAGATGAGGCTAGTGACCCCGAGTCTAAGGCTCGCAGGCCTTTTATGGAGAAGTTCTACTAGGGCGGGGGAACAGAGTCTTCCAGAGTGCAGCCACCTGGCCGGGCCAGATGTCTGGGTGGGTAAATGAATTCCGAGTTACATTAGACATCAGGTATTTTAAGCACGGAGGGCTAACTTCCTGGCTATAGGGCGTGGGAGCAGGGTGCAACATTTTTCTACAATTAGCAGAGCTGGTGGGGAGGGGAAGTCTCCTTTGTTTCTCTTACAATGGCCTTTCATTATGACTTACTAGGTTTTAGTGTTTTCTTTAATTGTCATATCTATTTCCACTATTGCATCTTCCACTACAGAAATTCTCTTGTTCATCTTTTGGATTCGGTTAGTTATGCTTGAATCTATAGTTCTGGTTTGTTTCTTCAGGTTTTCTGTTTCCTGCTTTGCCTTGGTCTGTGCCATTTTTATTACTTCTATTTCGATTGTTAACTCCTGGAATGTTTGTTTCTGTCACCTGTTTTCTTTTTCTTGGTTTTATTTTCTTTCAGAAATTTGTTAATCTCTTCCAATTTTTTGTTTGTATTGTCTTCTATTTCTTTAAGAGACTTTTTATATCCTCTTTTAAAGCTTCTGTTTTCCTCATAAAGTTGTTTTTAAAGTCATTTCCTTCTGTTTCCCCTTCATTGTTATGCTCAGGTCTTGATGCTGTAAAACCACCAGATTCTTCTGGTGGTATCTTGTTGATTTTTATATTATTATATGTATTCTTGCACTGGCATTTGCCATTGCTTTCTAGGTTCATTCTTTGTCAGCTCTTAGTCAGTGCATCTCCAGTAATTGCAGGGACTGCTCTTAGTTAGCTCTTAGTTGGCTATAAGCCAAGGATCTATATGTCTCCCATTGTCTCAGGGATTATTCTTAGTCAGCTCTTATTTGGCTCTTAGCTTGTTCTTAGTCAGCTCTTATTTAGCTCTTAGTTTGCTCTTAGTCAGCTCTTATTCGGCACTTATTCTGGTGATCCTGTTGTCAGAGAGTGGTGATGCAAATTGTGGTTTGGCCAAGGTTTGGCCCTTGAGATGTCCCTCCAGCTGTGTTTTGCTATAAATTAGGCTTGGGGGTGCTCTCCCAGCTTTCTTTGGTTTAGTGTGAAGCTGAATGTGGTTGGGGTATTGGGAGATATGTCCAAGGGCTGGGATTCAGAGAGTAGTAGTAAGGTCTCTGCTTGGCCTGTGGGACTGGGTATTACTCATCTCTTACTCGGCTATGTACTGAGAGGCTCAGGCAGTCCAGTTGTTGGACAAAAAAAAGATGGTCCTTAAGTGACTTAGTTGTATTTTTTCCCTCTGAAATTCACTGAGCTGGATCCCCACAGTTCAGCCTTCAACACTGCCTTCTATGCTCCTACAGGTATGTCCTATTAAGTTCAGCTTAAAGTGTTAAACTATTTTCCTAATCTAAAGTTTCAAAGTCCTAAATTAGTCCAACAAGCAACATGGTCAAGCCTGTAGAATTTTCTACATTTTCTATCCCAGTATATCCTTATTCAAAGTCCCTTCCCCTTCCCACTCCCTCATATCACTCTCTCTTTTCCACATCTCCCCATCTCCTCCCCAGCATGGGCAGGAGGTCCCAAGGTCCCAGTATTGTTCAGTTCAGCCTCCACTCCTGGCAGATCCAGTTTCCTCCCCCCAACATCAAGACTGAGTCAGGTGTTCCTCTAGAGGGAATGGAATCCAAGGTGCCAGTCCAAGGTGTTTCAGATCCCAAGCTGTTCAGTGGTTGTGGCTTGAAGCTTGGACATGCTTTGCTTTTTCCTTTTTTGTTTAGAGTTCACTATTGAGTGAGTACATCCCCTGCTTATCTTTCTGAGTTTGTGAGACCTCGCTCAGGAGGATATTCTCCAAATCCATCCATTTGCCTGCAAATTTTAGGATATCACTTTTTCTCACTGCTGACTAGTACTCCATTGTGTAGATGTAGTACTACACATCTTACTACACATGGTAATCCATTCCTCAGTTGAGGGGCACCTAGGTTATTTCCAGGTTCTTGCTATTATGAAGAATGCTGCTATGAACATAGTTGAGCTAATGCTTTTGGGGTGCAAATGTGCATCTTTAGGGTATATGCCTAAGAGTGGTGTTACTGGAGCCTTGGGGAGATTGATTCCCCAGTTTGCTGAGAAACTGCCATACTGCATTCCAGAGTGGTTGAACAAGCTTACACTCCCACCAACAATGAAGGAGTGTTCCCATTGCTCCACAAGAGTTGTAGGCAGGCCTGTAGAAGATTTCCTTAATAAGTTATTGATGTGGGAGGGCTCGGCCCATAGTGAGTAGGGCCATTCCTGTGCTGGTGCTCTTGGGTTCTTTTACAAAAATAAGCTGTTCAAGACATAGGTGGCAAATCAGTAAACAACACCCCCTCCATGGTCTCTGAATCAGCTCCTGTCCCCAGGTCCCTGCCTTGTTTGAGTTCCTGTACTGGATTTTTTTAGTGTTGATTAGTGATACAGAAGAGTAAGCCCAATAAATCTTTTCCTCTCCAATTGCTTTTTTGTCATGGTGTTTCATGGCAGCAATTGAAATTATAAGGCAAAATGGTACCAGGATAATTTGGTATGGCTGTGACAAATCTGAATATGTCACTTGGAGGAGGGTTGTGGAAGAACTTAGGGACTCTGGTATGCAAAGGCTATTAAGTGTTGAGAGCTCAGTGACCTGTTATGTGGGATTGTGGGTGACAAGAGCATTAAAAGAAAGGCAGATGATGGAGGCCTGAATTGTAAAATTTCAGAGGGAAATAAAGACTGTATTGGAGCACTTGTGTGAAGAATTTGTGATATCTGGCCTGAAGCTGCAGAATTAGCTGTGATTAACCAGAGACCAGAAACACTAAAGTAAAACTTTTGTTTTTCTGAGACAATTGATGCTTGTTAGCTATGTGTGAAGAATTGGCTATGATTAAGGAGAGATCAGCATCACTGAGTGAAATTTTTTAGGAGGTTTTTTCTCAGAATGAGCACATAAAAGCTATGTTTAGAAGTGTTCAAGGTTATACTTTGTGTTGGTGAGTCAAAGTTGGCCATATGTAAGAATCTCCCAGGTGGTATAGGTTTTGAAGGCATGAAAGGGTCATGAAGATCAGTTTGATGCTTAAAACTGTGAGAGGTGAAAAGAGGCCACTGGATAAAGGGGTAGCAGTAGATGCCACAGAATGCAGGGGTCATGGAGAAGAGCTGAGGCTTCTTTGTACCATGAAAAGAGCCCAGGAGAAGCTATTGATGAAAGTGCACGCCAGTTGTAATAGAAGATCTCAGCATTTTGAAGATGCCTGTACTATCAGAGGGCCACCAAGAACAAAAGAAGTGGAGACATCTGGAGCCTAGAAAACAAGATATGTGTGCTGCAGAGGGCAGAGCTGAAGAAGTGACCCAAGCTCCTTAAGAAAACCTTAAGGAAAGATCATGAGTGAATTCCAGATATTGAACATTGAATTATTTATATGATACTGTTGGAATGTTCTTTTACATTGTTTAGATTGTGACTGTGGCCTGGTTCTGGCCTGGAAGAAAGGATTTAGCTTATTTTTTTTAATTTACATTAATTTGCCGTTGCGAGTTTGAATTTTTAAGAGATCTTGGATTTTAAAAGATTCTGAATTTTCACAGAGACTGAACTTTTAAAATGTCTGTATTAGTAAAGACAGTGGAACTTTTAAGTTTGTAATAGGCTTTTATATATATGATATTTATTAATATAATCTCTTGGGGGATAAACCAAGGGATTGCTCTGAGATCTCTTATGTCCTTCTTCAGAGAGCTGGGATTATATGTGGACTACCACATATGTCTAACATTCACATGAATGCTGAGGATTTAAACTCTACTCCTTACACTTCTAGGGAAAGTATCTCATTCATGAATCATTTCTGAAAGTCCAGATAAAATCATTTTTAAGAATAAAATTGTTTATTTATTTAAGATACAAAGGAAAGGTTATGTCTTTAAAAAGTATTGTGTGTCAAGTTGGGCCAATTGTGCTGGTGAATTTTATGTCATTTTGACACAGCCTAGAGTCATCTGAGATAGGGAATTCCAAATGGAAAATTGCCTCCCTAAGGTCAGGTTGTAAGCAAGCCAGTAGAGCATTTTCTTAATAGGTGGTTGATGTGGGAGAGCCCAGCCCATTATAGGAGATGCTATCACTAGACTGGTAGTCCTGGGCTGAGCAAGCCATTGGAAGCAAGTCAGTAAGCAGCACCCTTCTGTGGCCTCTGTATCAGCTCCTGCTTCCATGTTCCTGCCTTGTTTGAGTTCCTATCCTGGTTTCCTCCAAATGTAAACTACAATGTAGAAGAGTAAACCAAATAATCCTTTCTTCAACTTACTTTTTTTGTATTATTGTCTCATTGCAGCCATAGAAATTCTAAGACAAGGGGATACTCTCCTGCATTGTAATTATTTGTTCGATGCTCCAATTCCAAGTATATTGCTGAGTATATGTGTGTCTGTATATGAGAAAGAGATAGAAACAAGGAGAATATATATGTGTGTTTAAATCCAGGGATGCTCAGAACCAAGTAGGAAGTTGTTAGCTTACTAGGCAATAATATGAGTAAATACCACTGTCAAATATTTATTGACTTCGCAGGTACTAATACTATTCTAAGTACTTTTGTTTTATCCTCACATTTCTATAATCTTTGTACTAAAAGAAAATAGGTTGATTAACTAATCCTACTCATATCTACTCTCAAACACATAGATTTAGCTCCTCTTCTTCTAGAAACCCCACCAAAATGAATATCACAAAATAAAAAGCTATAAATCCTAAAGACAAAAAAAGAAAGATAGCTTATGGGAGGAAAAGAATGCTGTCATAGGAACATGAAATAAAATACAACCAAAGGAAATAGAGTCACCAAGTATTAATAAAAGCCTTTGGTAAAGCAAGAAGTGGACATCTGGATCCCAGGACCATTTTCTACTCTTCTCATTTGGTCAGCAGTGATTTTGGCCAGAAGCAGAACGTATTTCTTGCTCATGTGAAAAAGCAATAGTGAGTTACTCAATATACATAGTAAGAAGCAGAGCTAAGGGGTGTACTGAGCTACATTATAAGGCACTCAGCATCCTGTCTCTTTCCTAACCCCAAGGCATATGTAGCTAGATTACTGCATTCTCTAGACATGGCTCTTGACAGAGCAGTGCCCTCAAAATGTCTCTAGTTCTAAAACCAGGGAGCCCCTAATGAGAAGGCTCCTTTGTTGTCCACTAATACAGCTGTGAAGCTTGTTCTTTAGAAAAGCCTCCAGTCACACTATCTCAAAAATCCTTTATTTTTTTAGGAGAGTTTACCATTACCTACATACATGTATCTGCATGTGAGTAGATGCTCTTAATGTGTGCATGTGTTTGCACTTGTGTGCATTGTTCTGTATATAGGCAAAAATTTAACCAGTTGCCTTCCATCATTGTTCTTCAATTTATATATTAAGGCAGAGCTTCTCACAAACCCAGGATTGACTAATTTATGTATGTAGAAAATCAGCTTCCTCTGAGGATCTCTCATCTCCTCCTCCAGAAAGCTGGGATCACAGGTGGGCTGCCACACATGTTTAATGTTTACAAACTCTAGTCCTCATACATCTAGGACAAGTATCTCACTTCTAGATTATTTCTGAAATTCCAGCTAGAATCATTTTTTTAAAATGAAATAGATTATGTTTTTAGGATAGCAATATAATTACTAACATTTAAAATATTAAAAAGTGGGTATATACAAAAGGCTTCACAAAGCCGTTTGACAGTAACATCTGTGTGAACATTGGAATCAATTGCCAAATACAAAAATGTTTTATTACATTCTAATTTTTTTATTTTTTATATTCTAATATAATTACATCATTCTCTAGATATACCTGGTTTAGCATCAGATGTTGGGGTAAGGCTATGTTCAGGGAGATGCTAGTTTCCCTTTGGGGAGAGGATAGAAGGCACAGAGAGCAATGACACAGTCTCCAGGAACTAGTTGAAACAAGCAAATCTAATTTCATTAAGAAAGGGGAACGCCTTAAATACCCTCTTCCGGTCAGGGGAAAAGGCTTTGATTTGCTGGTATCTGCAGCTATGACATAGTGGTCTCTTTCTGATCTAGGTCACCTTGTATTAGGACTCTACCTTTGTTTTCAAGACCCCAGGTGGACCCCAGGAAGACTTATAAGGAAGGGCTAGCAGATTGTTGTGGAAATGCTCTCTGTACGCTGTAAATAAAGGACTGTTTTGGCCTATGCACAGCGCTGTAGAAGTGGGTGGAGAATCAGAGGGCAGGCAGGTCAGAGAAGGGCAGAGTTAGTCAGTCACCATCTGACCCCCAATAGAGGAACATGTAGAGGTACAGGTGAGCCATGGGCTGAGCCACTTGGTTGGAAGATTAATGGAAATGGGTTGAATTAAGATGAAAAAGCTAGCTAGTAATGTGCTTAAGATATGGGCCAAACAGTATAAAGTATATAAGTGTCTGATTCATTTCTTTGGGGGACAAAAGCTGCTGCGGACCAGGTTCCAAAACCTCTGGACCCAAATGGGCCCCAGAAAACTTTCTACAACAGCAGATATCTTAAGGCATCAGTTATCACTAGTTTGATAACTGAGGCCAGGTTGGTCTCCAGGCTCTTAGAAGGCTCTAGGGGCTAAACATTCTACATATCTACCATTTTCTTTTTATTTATGGGACATGCTCAGCCAGAGTAAGGCTGCATTGCCCTGACCTTGTTGACTGCACTTTAAGATGACTGAGAATTTTGGACTGTACGTGTCTTAGGATGGCCTGCCAAAAAACTCTTACCCAATTTTGGTCATCATCCCTCAAAGAGTATCATACCTGGAAAGCAGTCCTGGTGGTGGGCTTAGGCAGTAACCTTTTCAATTTCAGTGTATTACCTGTCTGGAAAGCTTTACTCTGAGTGCCTAACAGCCATTAAACTGGAGGAGTCACCATGATAACCACTCTTCTGATTAATATGCTGTAGAAGACACTTAAACAAGGGAAGAATTAAGCATCACTCAACACCACAATGTATATGTAAGGATCCAGGAGGAATCAGACAGCTTCTTTTTTTTTTTCTTCTTCTTTATTTTGTATTTATCAAAAAAAAAGTAAAAAGAATTTAAAATGCGGAAGAGTTAACAATAACTATACAGAGGATAAGAATCATAAGCATGACTTATCAAGGGTGGAAATACAAATAAGATTGCTACACATATATTTTCTTTGTGTTCAGCTTTCCCTCTGAATTTTTTTTTCCATCCCTGTATATCCTTATTCAAGGTCTCTTCTCCCTCCCACCACATCTGGTCATTTTTCTTCCCTGCAACTCCCCATCCCCTCCCTGGGCAAGGAGCAGACAGTCCTATGGTCACACTGACTCAATAATGCTTGGATCAGTCTTCACTCCTGGCCAAATCCAGTTCTGTCCCCCCTCCCTCAAGAGTGAGTCAGGTGTTCCTATAGTTGGAGTGGGATCCAAAGGGTCAATCCAGGGTGTTTCTGATCCCAAGCTGTTCAGTGGTTGTGGTTTGCCGCTTGAGCATGTTTGGCTTTTTTTCTTGTATGTTTGTTTAGAGACCACTAATGAGTGAGTACATTCCCTGCTTATCTCTCTGAGTTTGTGAGACTTCGCTCAGGAGGATATTCTCCAAATCCATCCATTTGCCTGTGAATTTCAGGATATCATTTTTTCTTACTACTGAGTAGTATTCCATTGTGTAGATGTACCACAGTTTGTTAATCCATTCTTCGGTTGAGGGACATCAAGGTTTTTTCCAGGTCCTTGAAATTACAAATAATGCTGCTATGAACATAGTTGAGCTAATACCTTTGGAGTGTGAATGTGCCTCTTTAGGGTATACACACAGAAGTGGTATTGTGGGGTCCTTGGGGAGATTGATTCTCAATTTTCTGAGAAACCTCCATATTGTATTGCAAAGTGGCTGAACAAGCTTACACTCCCACCAACAATGGAGGAGTGTTCCCCTTGTTCTGCATCCTCTCCAGCACAGCCTGTCATCTGTGACTTTTATCTTAGCCAATCTAACAGGTGTTAGGTGGTATCTCAAAGTTGTTTTGATTTGCATTTCTCTGATGGCTAAAGATGAAGAGCACTTTTTCAGGTGTCTTTCAGCCATTTGTAGTTCCTCTCCTGAGAATTCCCTTTTTAGATCTGAACCCCATTTTTGGATAGGGTTATTCAAGGTTTTGGGATCTAAATTCTTGAGCTCTTTATATACCTTAGAGATCAGTCCTCTGTCACTTGTAGGGTTGGTGAAAATCTTTTCCCATTCTGTAGGCTGGCGTTTTGTCCTATTGACAGTGTCCTTGGCTTTGCAGAAGCTTCCCAGCTTCAGGAGATCCCACTTATTGAATGTTGGTCTTAGTGCCTATGCCACTGGTGTTACATTTAAGAAGTGGTGGCCTGTGCCAATTTGTAGAAGTGTATTTCCCACTTTCTTTTCTATCAAGTTTAAAGTGGTTGGGGATAAGTTGAGGTCTTTGATCCACTTGGATTTCAGTTTTGTGCAGGGTGACAGGCTCGGATCTATTTGCATTTTTCTACACACTTCCTTCCAGTTATGCCAACACCATTTGTTAAATATACTATCTTTTTTCCATAGAATGTTTTGGGCCTCTTTGTCAAAAATCAGGTGTTCATAGGTTTTTGGGTTAATGTCTGGATCCTGAATTCTATTCCATTGGTCCACAAGTCTGTTTTTATGCCAGTACCAGGCTGTATTTATTACTGTAGCTCTATAGTATAGCTTGAAGTCAGGGATGGTGATACCTCCTGAGTTTCTTTTGTTGAGTAAAATTATTTTGGCAATCCTGGCTTTCCTGTTATTCCAAATGAAATTGAGTATTGTTCTTTCAATGTCCAAAAAATATTGTGTTGGGATTTTGATAGGGAGTTCATTGAATCTGTAGATTGCCTTTGGTAGAATTGCCATTTTTACTATGTTGATCCTACCAATCCAGGAACATGGGAGAGCTTTCCATTTTCTGATATCCTCTTCAATTTCTTTCTTCAATGATTTAAAATTTTTGTCAAATAGGTCTGTTACTTCTTTGGTTATAGTTACTCCAAGGTATTTAATACTATTTGCAG
>PVIH01009119.1:63339-85041 GCA_004025045.1 Sigmodon hispidus | reverse complement strand
AAAAAAAAAAAAAAAAAAAAAAAAAAAAAAAAAAAAAAAAAAAAAAAAAAAAAAAAAAAAAAAAAAAAAAAAAAAAAAAAAAAAAAAAAAAAAAAAAAAAAAAAAAAAAAAAAAAAAAAAAAAAAAAAAAAAAAAAAAAAAAAAAAAAAAAAAAAAAAAAAAAAAAAAAGAGTTCCTGGCACATGTGGAAGTGTTTGTCTCAGCTCACTCGAAAGAGAAACTGAAGTGGGTGGCATTATCCAAAAAGTCTTTGTTCATGCAGGTTCTGGCTGCACTTAGAAAACATTATCAAGAATTACACTGGAGAGACAGTCAGCAGATTTTGACAATGATTTTCATGTTGCCATGAATCAGAACAAATCTACTACCTAAAACTGTTTGCAGAATTTAAAAACTTAGAATCAACTCTAGTTTCTCTGGGCTATTTAAAACTGTAAACAGTAGGATACTTAGTCACAGAAAGTGGACAGAGGATGGTGTGGGTGAAGGTTTGATGACAGAGATTTTAATAATATTTTTAGAAAGAATTATTTTGAGAAATTTGCATTAGAGTAAGCTCAATTTTCAACTTTTGAATATTTAAGATATTTCTGACGATTATCTGAAGTCATCTAAAAAGACAGTTCATCTCATTATTTTTGCTTATGATAAATCAACATGATTTAACATTTTTACCATATATGTTGAAACTACATAGTAAATAATACTCAGTTCAGATTTACCTTGCAATTAAGATACACATTAGACTTATTAGAACCAAAAAGATAATTCAGTGGGCAAAGGCATTTACAAGCAAGCCGGATGCCCTTTATTGAAGCCCAGAAGCTATGGAAATGCAGATAGAACCAACTTCACAAATTTGCCTGTTGACCTAACATGTGAGCCAGGGCATGTACCACTCACACACATTTCGAATTCAGCTAACTCCCATGATAACAGTGGGAATCGCTTCATATACATTCCTCTTCATAGAATGGCTACTGTTCAGCAGTGAGAAATTATAGACATGGCGTATGTGTACATGTTTTTAAGTATGTGCCTTTCTTTTGCTTTCCCACCTCTTATACTAGTAGTGATGAGTACCCTTATACACCAAAAATAAATCAATAAATAAAACTAAGGAAATTTCTTCAGAATTAATTAACTGAAATAGGCAATTTAAAAA
Source organism: Sigmodon hispidus (assembly GCA_004025045.1). Lineage (NCBI taxonomy): Eukaryota > Metazoa > Chordata > Mammalia > Rodentia > Cricetidae > Sigmodon > Sigmodon hispidus. Next base: position 83,876 of record PVIH01009119.1, on the reverse strand, counting down.
AAAAAAAGTTTCAAATGAAATCCTCAGTTCTAATTAATCCCAAAGAGAGTGAGTGATTACAATGACTTTGAATACAATTTCTTCTTTCAAGCCATATTCTATCTTCCTGTTTTCATCCCCTGAGCCAGCTGAATTCAACAATTAAAGAAATGTTATACAACCACATACTGAGACTATCACTGATGCCAAGAACTTAACAATTTTTGAGTTTTACATAATCAAATCAATGATCTTAATCCTGCAGGTAGAGATCCTGAATACTTCAATTAAGCCAATGATCAGATCCTTGAATCTTTGGGAATGGTACTGTCAAATGGGCCAGTGAAAAATATACTTGGCATTAATCCCTAAGATTAAATCCTCCTGAGCTGCCTAGCAATGTTAATTTTTCCATGTTCTAAATTGAAGCTTACTTCAAATGGTTTTATATGAATATAGCAGACATTAATTAAATTTTCTTTATTCCAACAGCTCTTAAAATCTGAGAAAAACCTGTTTAATCTTCCTATGCAAATAAACAAAAATAAACAAAAGCAGAAAAAACATGCTGTTTTTATACTTGAGCCTAATACACATTTTGAACTAAGTTGTAGGGTTGCTTTCCCTATTTCAGCGTGTTTAGCAATACCCCTGGCCTCTGTTCTGTAAGCCAGGCAGCCTTCTCCTCATTATAACAACCACAAATGTCTTCGGTGTAGACACATGACCCATCCTCCACCTCCTACCTTCCAAGGGACATAATTAATCTTTGCTGAGAACCTCTTTTGAAAGTTAGTGTTTTGTATTGTTTTTTCAGAACCCATAATGTACAGGCTGAAAAACAGTGGAATATACTCTCTTAAAACACACCGTTTGGGTTGAAGGATTATTTTGAGCTAAAAATATTTGGAAAATATGAGGTGCAAGAAAGACTCAGTTTCTCTCAGAAAGGTAGAAGAGATGTCCTCTGTTATCAACAGAACAGGGGGTCAGGATTGAGAGAAGGAAGTAAAAATAAAACCCTAAAAACCTGGCTTGATTCTCAGGATGACTTCTCAACAATTCACTACCCTGTCATCTTTTCACAGCCTCCTACTTTTTGTCCAATTCTACCTATCAGCATTCAGTTCTCTTGGCTTCTTTAGGTCTTCTCTTCCTCAGAGGCACCATTTTCATACAACATCTAAACCAAAATGCATGTTCTTCTCTCCTACTTCATCTATATCAACTCCATGTCTAGGTTTACCTCCTAACTGTGAGGATAAAAGAAAAATGAAGCACTTTAAAATTATAAATGTATTAAATCCATAAGATGATCTCATAATGTAACTTAATTTTTAATTGCTTTTAACTTTATTTTAAATTTGGCTACATGTTGCTTTGTCTGAATTTATGTCTGTGTACCACATGCATGTGGTGTCCAGGGAGGCCAAAAAAGGACACAGGGGCCTCCAGAACTGGAGTAACAGGTGATTGTAAGCCACCAGGCAGATCCTCTACAAGAGAAATGAGTACTCTTAGCCATTAAATCAACTCTCCAGAGGACAAAACCTTGTTTTTAGCCTTATGTTATAAACTATAGGAATGTTGACTGAGAAGGCAATTATCTCCCTATGTACATAGCTAATATGCAATTACTAGACCTAAGATTTAGACTTAGATAGCCTAGTATACTTTACAGAGGATGTTACAATAATTTTTCCACTCAACAAATAGAATTTACTAAGAATTTAATATGTGTGCATGAAGAAAAAATGAATACTTTCCTCAACTTGCTAATAGTTTAATTAGAGAAATCAAGCTTAACTAGTAGCATGTAAGAAAGAACACATCTAGAATGCTATATTCACTCATCATCTCTTCTATTTTAATCTTTCTTCAGCTTCTTCTCTCAACAAAGTGATCATTTTCTTTTGCTGAATAATTATTAGTTCCAAAATAGGTAATAACTTACATCTATTATTTATTGTGTAAAATCTAATAACATTAAGAATATAAGGATGTGGAGAATTGGTTAAAAGGTAAAGTATTTGCTGTGCAACCCTGAGGACCTGAGCTCAGATCACCACCGCTCCACTTCATGTGGCCGTGTTGTGTCCCTAACCCCATCAGTGGAGTCAGGGGCTAAGACAGATGGATCCTTCAGATGGTGAGGGCCAGCCAAATGAGCTGAAATAAGGAGTTCATTGAGAGACTCTATCTCACAAAAGGAAAGAGAATGAAGACTCTCAATCGCCTCTGGCCTACTCTCTCTCTCTCTCTCTCTCTCCCTCTCCCTCTTTGTCTCTCTCTCTCTCTCTCTCTCTCTCTCTCTCTCTCTCTCACACACACACACACACACACACACACACACACACACATACAAATACATAAATACACATGTAGTTTCATACACATAGGCTCATATACCAAACACACTCATAAATTCACAAATAAAAATAATTTTAACAAAATATTACTCTTTACCAGTAATGAGTGTAACTCAGTAAGTACCTTAGACAGAACAAATGGGATGTACATCTCTACAAGACTTGGTTTTATCTTGGGCCAACAGAGGATAGTATTTTGCAGAGTAAATTTGCTGGAAACACTTATAAAGAGAAAGAGCAGAGTTTAGAAGACACTCACTCAATAAACCAATAGACTGGTTTAATTCTAGTCCTGCCCCAGCTGACCAGATAACTGAGAACCTTCAATACTTCAGTCTCCTACATAACTTTAAATATTTTACCAAAAGATATCTCTAAATATCACAGTGAGGCATATTGACCACAGAAATCATCTGAAATTAAAAGCTAAAAGCTACATCAGTACTAGGAGTGACTAGAGATAGCACCAGTCTTGGAGAATTCATCTTCTAATGTGAAGATGTTAAAATCTCGTTAAGCTGCCTCTTGTTTTTCTTCTATGGGCAGTAACATCACAGAGTAAGAGGACAATCCATTAGTATAGCTCAATATTAATTTTAATAATTTCTGTGCAGGCTGAATTACCCATAGAGCACTTTATATCTTTGAAATATTTGAGGGACATTTCTCAGAACTGCTTTAAGAGGTAATTTTGTGTCTCATCTTGTGGTAGTTTGAATGTAATTGATCCTTGTAATTCCAAAGGGAATGGTACTATTAGGAAGTGTGGCTCTGTGGGAGTGGGCGTGACCTTTCTGATGGAAGTGTGTCCCTGTGAAGGCAGGCTTTGAGGTTTACCACGCTCATTATACCACCCAGTCTATCAGTTGATTGCCTATTACCTTCAAGGAACTCTCAGCTACTTCCGTATACCACCATGCTCCTAGCCATGATAATAATGAACTGAATCTCTGAAACTGTAAGCCAGTCTCAATATAATGTTTTCCTTTATCAGAGTTGCTGTGATCATGTTGTTTCTTCATAGCAATACTAACCCTAAAACTAAAACACCTCTGTTCTCTAAATGAGGACAAACTACTACAATGACTAGCTTGGGGTCAACAGGCAAAGCAAAGCTCAATGGAATGAAAGTTTCAGCCCTAGTGGATTCAAGTTAATAAACCAAAAATCAGAAGAAAAATGTTTTATTGTTGGGCTTTGTTTTATAAAGCCTATGTAAATTGATTTGCCACATAAACTCATTTTGTTATGTCTACAAAATTCATTATAACCATAATCACATTAAGAAAAAAAAACAAAAATCTAAACTATTTTTTTATTTTAATCACTTCTTCAGACAAATTAAGTATAAAATTCTCCATGAACCGACATTTTAAAAGACTTTGGTAAGGCATACAAAGACTAAACACATTTCTTTGATTCAGCTACTTTTTCTTTCAGTAGCTAAAAATGCATATTTGAATAAAGACAAATAAAGTACATCATAAAAAACAAAGACCCAAATCTGTAGAAAATTACATAGGAAAAAGCTTTTCTATTTTGATGGATTGAACTTAGCTTCCAAAGATAATGGATAATGTTGCTGAGTGCCCTATAATAATGGTTTTGAAAAATAAAAATGTTTGATGTGTATTAATGTTACTGTATCTGTTGCCATTTCATTGGTAGGTGACTTTATTCTGTTTCACCCATTCTATGTTAAACATATAAAGCAGTGTGATCATGCCATAAGCTTGACAAGCATATGCTTCTGTACTTACATGTATTCAAAGAGACAAAATGTCTTGACTTGAAAGATACTTTTTCATGTATCAAATACAAGAGTTGCTTAATATAAAAAAGACTTTCTTTAACTTTCCCATGGCTTCTGTAACAGTGACCCAAGATCTGGTGGGTTGAAACAGTTCAAATTTATGACCTTATTTCATGAAAGTTAGATATTAAAAATCAGGTTCTATAGGACCAAAGGCAAGAGGTCAAGAAAACTTTATTGATCGTGATCATGGATGCATAAAGCACATCTATATCTTACATTCCTACTCTTCCAGTCTTCTAGAAACTGCTTCCATTTTTCTTTTTAGCTAATGGCCCTTTCATCAATAATGTCCCTCCTTTTATCTTCTACATTCTTTATTATATCTCCTTTTGAGAGACTGGTTCTTCTGCTCCTTCACTCTGTACACACCATCCTGTGCTTAATTTTGTCCTGTTGAGATAATACAAAATAAACTTCCCTCTCATTTCAAGACCCATAAATCAATTGTAGCTCTAAAATGTTATGTGTGGTATACATATTCACATGTTTGAGGGTAAGACATGAAAATCTATAAAAGCATACTTCTATCTACTACAGAAGCACTGTCCTTCTATTTTCTGTTTATAATATATGCTTACATATAAATTCTGAAGATGCTTATTCAGTCGGGTTCAGTCCATGTTAAAGGGGGTAGCTTGCAAACATGAAATATGGTGATGAAGAAAATTAATATAAGACCTCAGGTAAAGTTTCTCATTTTTAAGCATCTTCTATAGATACATCATCATTCTAGAACAGTATCCTACACAGATATATCGGAAATTTAAAATCTCCTAAGGTCATTTTAAAAGCATCCCAAATGTATTTGCACCAGAAAATAACTTCTGAAACCATCAGTGTGGGGCTGTGTTGAAAAAAAGAAATGTAGTGATTTAGAAGGTGAGTTCTTTTTATTTGAAAACTAGGCAATTGTGCTGTCAACTAATGCATCTTAATATTGCCAAAGCTTATGTTTAGGTCAAAGTCAATAATGCCTTCTGTTATGAGCTATCAGTCACAATTTTTCCTCTAAAGACATTTTCTTTTCTTGTAAGATATAAATTACTACAATCCCATTTTATAGATGATGCTAGAAAAACAAGTTCACCGGCTCCTTACTACACAGCTGGAACTAACACTACTACTTGGGTCTTCTCACACACATATGCAGAGAAAACATGGCTTCAGTTGCCGCAAAACTGAGCCCACACAGTGCTGAAGGCTGTATTAGAAAATTGTTGGAACATGAACCAGAGAGCAAGCTAGCAAACAGTGTTCCTCTGAAGGCTCTGCTTTGGGCCCCTAAATGCTTTCTGTGTCTTCCCTCAGTAATAGACTGCGATCTAAACGTGTCAACTAAACCTGTCCTTCTACAACTTGCTTTCGGTTAGAATGTTTTAAGGAAGCATAAGAAAAGCATACTGGATTGTAAATGGTAAAACAAAAAGCCAATGGAAGCTGGAAAGCTACTTTCTGTTTCATTGAGTTGTATCTGAAGTGTGTGTGTAGTGGGGGGGTGTTGTGTTTGGTATGATTTTTTATTGTGTTTGTTGTTTTGCTTAAAAGAAAAGAGCTATCTTTTCTACTGGACTGGGCAGAGCTGTGCATCCTCTATTATAAAGGATTCCTCAACATCATCTCAATGGACCCATTGCAAGGGGATGGATGCTAAATACACCTCCAAGGCAGTCACTCCTCTATGCATCCTCTACTGCCCTCAGATGAGAACACACAGGCTGTGAATAAACAGCCAAGGTATGTGTTACTTGTTGGGCTCAGGGCACAACATAGGAAAAGACAATAAGTAATTGCTGTCATTGATGCTGCCTTTTACGACAATGCTGTTTTGTGTTTTAAAGAACCTAGGCTTAAGTAATAAAGGTTTCTTCTGACATTCAAGACCTGCAGTGTCTTGATTTCATACTTGCCAGTTCTGATTAAGTTCATGAAAGGAAAGACACCATTCATAATAGTCATAACAGTCATTTCAGAAACATTTGATAGGACATCCAAACCCTTCTAGGCACATTTCCATGATCCCCCATTTGCTCAATGTGGAAAAGCAATTACTCTGTGGAGATGGTGCAGTCGAGTCTGTAAACAGTTATTACATTTCAATTAGAGCTGCATGAAACTCTACATATTTGGTTTGCAGGAAATTAATGCAAATCTTTTTTGATGTTTCAATTCGCAAGGGGGCCTATCCCACACATTTGGCTCTGGGCATAAAACTCAGACCCTTTCAAACATCAAAGACTATTTTCCCAGCATAAAACATTTGGCCTAGGGTTAAATTTTCCTAAAATACTGATCTGTACTCAAACTCCCAAGTTTTCAAGCTGCATGGAAGATTTGCCAAGAGTCAACATAACTAGCTTTCTAACAGGGAAGAAACTTTCTGTAAAGCTTTTATTGTTGAGTGTGTATTGGATGCATACATTGCCTTGGTTGAGAATCCATAAATCATTGCCGAAAAAAAAAATTTTATAGTGAAAGACTAAGAAAAAGAGAATTAATGCATGGTACACACTTATCATGTTCCCATCACTTTTCTTGAGTGGTTGCATTTAATTTATCTACTAATACTGGTAGGCTGTGTTCCTTTTTATTCAGATGAGGATAATTCATACTGCAATGAAGGAAGTTTTTAGTTACAAAGATGAGTGATAGTGCTATGAATAGATGCAGGGCTTTCTTTCTCTAAAGCCCTTGGTACTGCTGTCTCCCATTCAGTAGTAATAGGGGTGGCTGTGGTTTATGTTCACAACCATCATGTTTTTCCTTTCTGTTTCCGGGTTCCTTTGCTTCTCTCAGGTGCTCATCACAATGGCTGAGCTGGTCATCTCCTCTTTGTGTAAGGGCCTCCACTTCCATTTTAGAAAAAGAAAATAGGAATAACACATTCAAATGATAAAGGAACCACTCTGTGTCTCCCAGGATATGTTACATATGGTGGGGTGGGGGTTGGGCAGGCAGAGCAAGGCTGCAGGCAGGATAGAGGACTTCACACTCCCATGGCTTCCCATGAAAAATAACATATGGACAGAACATTTATTCAAAGGGACAGATTTGTTTCTAGTTGCTCCCCAGCAGCTGAAAGAGAAAAAAAGAAAGGAAAAAAAAAAAAGCCTTTTAACAGCCATCTGAAAATACTCCCTCAAGAGAGAAATAGAGTTGATCTTTTTTCAGATTGCAGAATTAACATGAGCAGATCTGAGTCACAATGATTCCATTTAAATGTGCTCACCAAGCTCCTGTTACCATGAATCTACTTCTCTGCTAGGGATGGCACACAGTCTGTCCCCAAGCTCTTGTTCTATATTTTTGTAGACGAGACATTTAAGCATACTGTATTATTTCTTTTCACTGTTTTCAAATTAATCCTCTATGTTAATCATTACTTTTTATTTTTCTACCTTCTTGACTTCCTGATACATATATCCCAAAAGTCATTTCAGAAAAGGAGAACATCTTCCTGACCACCATGATTTTTTTTTGTTTTCAAGGTCATTTGTTTTCTATCATCCTGGTTATTGGTTGAGATCTGGAATGATTCACAACTCTTGGCACTGTAAAATTCCTCAGGCCCAGAAAAAAGGACACTGCCAGGAAACAAATTAAAAAGTTCCATTTAAAATTGTATCTTCTCTTCAAGCTCCTGGTATATAAAAGTATTCACAGCTTATGTCTAGGCTAGATTTAATTTAAACCACATGAGAATTAAGAGGGATTAGCCTCCTGGAAGTTTACTGAGTTTTAAAAACAGTAATCAGAAGGGAATGAAAAAGCCTACAATTGTCTTTTAGAAATATAAACGTGAGGGGCTGGAAAAGTGGCTCAGTGGTAAAGAACGCTTTGCTGTCCTGGCTGAGGACCTAGGTCAGATTCTCAGCATCCATACAGTGGTTCTCAGTTATCTATGGCTCCAATGGTAAGATTTAACTTGCCGTTCTCCCCTTTGTAGATATGAGGTATGCGCATGGTACATAGGTACATGAAAAGGCAGGAAGTAATAACAACTGTCATTGATGCTGAGTTTTTGCTTTCGCTTTTACTTTTGTTTTTACAGCAGTTCAGTTTTGTGTTTTAATGAGCCTGGGTATAAGTAATAAAGGTTTCTTATGACATCCTAGGCCAGCAGTGTGCTGATTTCATAAAATTCCATTTCTGATTGAGTTCAAGAAAGGAAGAACACCGTTCATAACAGTCATTTCAGAAACATTTGATGAGATTTCTGAACCCTTCTAGGTACATTTACTTTAATTAATGTGGAAAAGCATTCATACATGCAAGAAAAACACTAATTCATATAAAACAAATCCTTGAAAAAGGTTTTAAAAATTAGTGTAAGCATGTGAACTTTTCTCATGCACCCAGACTAAGTGCTCACAGAAATGGTCCTTCCTTTTGTGCTAAGCCCTCATAAGGCATTGCCCCTTTCACTCTAAGCAACCATTCATCACCTTCCAGGAGAAATGAGACCATTTCTTTCTCCCCATCAAGATCTGATCCTTTTTCAGCCCATTGTGGGTGGCTGTACATGAGCTTCTACCTTACCTTGCAATTGCTCCTTTAATTAGCTGTTTATCTGACTGTTTGAAGATCTCCAAAAGAAAGCCTTTTCAGTGAGAGGTGATCTGAGGAAAAAAGAGTAATGTAATTCAGACCCAAGAAGTCAAAAAACACAAACACTCATAAGTACACAAGGCAGACTTGGGAGAAATGCAAATTTTCATTAAATCCTGCTGTTGAGAAAAATAAAGCAGATCTCTTTTTCTGTTTCATTTATTGAAAATTATTTTTTTTCATACAATATATTCTGATGGTTCCCTTCCTTTGACTCCTCCCAGGTCCCCCCCTCCTCTCCCCATTTCTGTCTCTCTTTTATTAGCAAACAGGCATCTAGAAAAATACTAAAAGTAAAACCATAAAACAAAATGAAAAGAAATAAACAGGAACAGAAAAAAAAAAGCAAAAAAAAAAAAAAAAAAGAAAAATTGGCAAGGAAATGCCTATAGATACAGACACACACACATTTGCACTCAGAGCACACCTATAAAATTACAAAAATCAGAAGCCATAATGTATACACAAAAAGCTTCTAAGATAAAGGGAAAAAACCTTCAAAAATGCCATTAAGTTTGTCTTGTGTTGACCATTAAATCACAGTAATGACGAATAATGAAAAGTACAGTTTTAGCATACAAATATATTTATAGCTGGATGATTCCAGGTAAATCATCCAGGTAAACCAGTTTTCAAATACTGGTGGATTTTTATGGAAGCATTTTTTCATGTGTTTTTGTTTCTTTTTCTGCTTGGATTTTTCATGTGTGTCAATGGTGTGTGTGTATGTGTGTATGCATACTTCATGTGAGTCTGCTGACACTGGAGGGTAGGGGATCACCCTCAGTCAGTTGTCTACCTTGTCCAATTACACAAGTTTTCTCACTCGGACTGTGATATGACTAGTCACACTATTCAGCTTTGGTGTACCCCTCCCCCCCTCCTCCACGTTTTCATTCTGGAATTTCAGAAGGATTACAAGTTACAGTAAGGCTTATACTGGGCAGTTACATGGGTCCTAGGGACTGAACACCAATCCTCACTTGTGAGTGGCAAGTGATTTAACTCCTGAGCCTCTGATTCTCTCATCTTTAATGTTGCTGCTATTCTAGACAGTTTAGATGTCCCCCAGCAGGCTCCTCACCACTCCAAGACTCATCATGACTTTCATACCTGAGGTTATGACCCAAACTAAAGTCCAACAAAATATGTGTGTGAGGAGTGGACTCTCCAATGTTCAAGAATCTTCTTTAATGCTGTGTCTTGTACATCACATATGGTCATCTTGCCAACCATGTACAAAACCGAACCCAGGAATTTCTATTCCAAAACACTTTCTTTTTTAAAAAAAAAATATTTTTATTATTTTATGTGCATTGGTGTTTTGCATGCATGTCTATGAGGGTGCCAGATCTTGAAGTTAGAGACAGTTATTAGCTGCCATGTGGGTGCTGGGAATCGAACCCAGGTCCTCTAGAAGAGCAGTCAGTGCTCTTAACTGCTGAGCCATCCCTCCAGCCAAAACACTAAAATAATGCTAACTTCCTCTTTACAGTTGCTCACACTAAGATGCTGGAAGTTCTGACAGACTCCTGATGACAAAGAAAATCTTTTTGACTCATCATACAGCTCTGAAGCTTGAAACCCTTCCCCCATCTCTAAATTTACCATGTAGTTCTAAGCTATCACTGAATTTAGATCAAGCTATATCACAGCCATTCTCCCAACCTCCATCATGCTCTTTTTACTCCATACAGAATCCCAAGTAGTTGCCTTTGAACTAACATGTCACATCTTTGCTGTAAGCATTTGAAGACACATCCATACTATTAATGTGAAAATCTACATCCCTGATAATGGTTTAAAAATTCCACATAGGTTATGCTTCTATCTCATAACTCTACTCTGTATCATCTGTACTCCTGGCTTTTGTCTCTCTGACCTTCTTTCTCTCTGCACTTCCAACAAAACATGTACAACCCTGGCTCAATTTTTCTCTCTGTATAAAATGCCCCTCCTCCATTAATTTATGAAAGTCCTATCCAGTCTCCTATGTATTTCTCATAAGCTGTCACCTTTTTAGTAACACCGATCCTTTCCAACTCATTGAAAACATAATCTCCCCAGTTCTCAGCTCTGTCTTTGCTTGATTCTATCATATTGCTTCAAATAGACTGTAGAATTTCTTTATTATACTTTACTTCTGTTAGCTTTTGTTCCAAACTAGCTAGTAAGCTCCATGAAAATAGAACTTTTTCTTATTTAACTAAGTACTATATCCAGCATCTAGAATTGAGGCTGGTACAATATCTTGATAAATATTGCCTCAAATGATGGATAAAGAATTAAAGTACTTTCTCTCTGTGAAGGAAATTTCTTAGTGTATTTCTCCCCAAATATCACAGTGTAACAAAATTTAAAAAGTAAGCTAAAAACAACTTAAAAATTAATAGAAGCTTTACAGATAATCTAACCAACATATTAGGGTGAATAGATAATGGTAAAAATAGGAAAAAAAAAAGCACAAGAAGAAATAGCTTACAGGTGAAGGAAAATGAAAGTCACTTGCTGACCACTGACCTGCTTTCTATTAGTGCCTCCTTTCCCTTCATGTTCTATGGCATGTAATTGGAGTCTCTTACTTTCTCTGTAAAACGACTCTAATAAACCCTCCTTCCATAAAACTGTTGTGAGAAGATGAAATGATATATAGTGCCTATATCGTGTGTGGCACGTAGGAGGCACTCTATAATGAAAGCTACACTTCCTCTCTGCCTGCAGACAGGGCCCAGAAGCACATGCCCCAGCACCAATAAGCACAATAAAAGTTCAGAGGGTGGCTTTCAAATGTTGTTTTCTAATGAAAAGAACAGGGCTAATTGAAGAAGAAAAAATATTTCAGTACTGCAAAGGGAAAAATCAACATAAATTTCACTCATATATTTACATGCATGTACAAAATTGTCAGAAAGTAAGGAAATGATAATGAATATACCATGTGCTACAGGATTCTGTTGATAGAAAGAACTGTGACTATGTGGGGCCGTGGGACTTCGCCAAAATCTCTGCACTTTCTGCTCATTTTAAGTGTGTATCAGAAATTGTTTTAATAGATGAATACACAAAGCATACCATAAGGAGAGGAGAAAAAGGATAAAGGTGAGGTTTGTTACCAAAGAAACTATTGAACTGCAAGACCATCTAACAACCAAACCTGAAACCAATTGAGCATAAAAGTAAATTATGACAGTACTATAGTCGTGCTGTTGTTAAATGTGATTGACAGCTGGGTTAGCTTAAGAAGTGCCTAGGAGATTGCTGAAGTGTACTGCTACATGCATCTATAAAAGAGTTCCCAGAAGAGATTTACCAAAGGAAGAGGACCAATCCTGGATGTGAGCTGTGGGTGGCACCATCACCAGACTGTTCCTGCAGTCCAGGCATCCACTCTCTGTTTTCTGTCAGTGAGGCTGGCAGTTTCTTGTGGTGATATGTTATATATTTAATAAAACCTGGAATATCAAGAGATCAACTCACAGTCAAAAGTAGGCAGCGGAGGTAGCTCTGGGAGTTCCAGGGATAACAGAGTAATGGTAACTCAACTCCAGGAGTTCTGTGAGTACAAAGCCAAATAGTTGGGCTTCAATGGCACACACCTTTAATCCTAGCACAGGGAAAGCTGGGAGTGGTGACCTATGCCTTTAATCCCATAACTCCAGAGACAGAGACCTTTCTGTGTTTCTGTGAGTGAGTTCAAGGCTGACTACCAAATAGGTAGCTCAGGCCTTTAATCTTAACCTAGATGGGATACAGCTGGGCGAAGAGGGTATTTAAGGCAGACTTAGGAAAAGAGCAGCAATTATAATTGACCAGGAGTGAGGCTGAGGAAGCCGGAAGATAGCTGATTGAAATTTAACTGTAGTGTTTCCTCTCTCTGATACTCCCAGCCTTTCTCTGATATCTGGCTCTGAATTTCTTTCATTACAATCAGAATTCATGCTACAGTTTCTTCTTTGTATTTCTGCTGCCTGAGGATCTACTTCATCAAGGACCCACCCAAGATGAATGGGGCCAAGGGCTGTGGCTTGTTAATCTTGGGCCAGAGCGAGTCTCCTTCATGTCATAAGTTGTCTGTGTCAGGAATTTTGCCACACCATTAAAAAGCCTAATGCAAAACTAAATATTAATATGTCCACACTGATATATGTAATCATCTCAATGTGTCATTAAGTGGAGTGAGGAGAGATCTTAAGAGAGAGATTCCAGTGAGTAAATCCTAAGAGGCAATACTAGCACCATACAATTCCAATGATGGATACCTAAAGCAGTGGAGAAGCACATGCCTCTGTATCTTCCCCACATGTGTGTTAATTACTGATAGTTTCAGCTCTGTAGACAATATACAAAGTCTCTGGAATGTCTCCTTCTGAAAGACATAGCTTAATTTTCCATCTGAGTAGGACTCTATTAAATGATTCCTCTTAAGAAACAGGATTTGGTAGTGGATAAGTGTTAAGTTCACAGTGAAAAAATCTGGTAAATAATGTCTTCACTGAGTAATTAGAGAAACAGCAAGGGATACTCATAAAATGAGAAGAGAGCGTTGCATCTGTGGTACTGTTCTCCAGCATTCGTAGTCCATTCACATCATGCAGAATTTTCAGATAAATGAAATTGATGGATATGCTGCAAAATACCTAACCAGGCTCTTCATGAAAGAATAAAATTGAATAATAGGTAAGTAGAAAACTATTAGAATATGACTGGCTGGTGCAAAGATAGTATTTTGGACTGTAATCTGAAACTGACATAACACATAAAGAGAAACAGAAGATATAAATAAAATCTGTAACTTAGTTCATTATAATACATAGATTTTCATTTTGTATTTTTTATGACTGTGCTATGATTAGGTTCCATTACTATAAAAAGAGAGTAAGAGGAATAAAATTATGATTTTGCTATCTTTGTAATTTAGGGGGTGATTCAAGACAGAGTTTCTCTGTGTAGCTTTGTAGAACAGGCTGGCCTTGAACTCACAGAGATCCACCTGCCTCTACCTTCTTGAGTGCTAGGATTAATGGTGTGAATCACCCCACTTAGCTATAATTAATTCTTATTTTTCGAGTTAAACTCACTAAAGATACAAAAATTGCATAGCATTAAACAAGATGATGCCTATGAAAATATTTATAAATGATATAGCATTGTATCAGTCACTATTATTATGTAACAACAATGAAAAGTAGAGTTTTAGATGGTCATGGTGGTTGTAAAATGTCAACAGTGAGGTGATTTGGATAGACCAGCCTATGAGGCAACCAACCAGACATCTCCAACACAGACACAATACATTCAACACAATAAAATAAAGTTGCCCTCAGCTATTAAACTGACCCTGTATGCATCTTAGCTTTTAGTTTTTACTTGTTTGTGGATCTTCCAATAGGGACAGCTATAAGTGTAGGTCAGTGATGAGTTATTTCCACACTAACTGTGAAATAGTTTTTGGGTCCCTTTTGATCTCTTCTTTGTTTCTATGATAAACATGGGAGAGTTTCAGTGATTTTTGGTCTCTTAAGTCAAAACTATAAGAGTAGTTAGTGAGCATTTGGTTGACAAACCAGGTCATTAAAGACACACGGAGAAATCTGCTTCACGTTGAGTAAGCTGGAGGAGGGTAGCAGCTATCTTGTGAAGATAGTCAAACAACTCATGTTGGAAGAGGCTTGGTCCTGCCAACTGCCAGGACCATGTAAATGTTCTTAGAAGCAGATCCTGTAGGTTCTGACAAGATGGTACAGATGGTGACATCTTCATTGACATTCTGACTATAATCTTAGAAGAGACCCTGAGGTAGGGTGACCCAGTTAATCCACAACCATATTGTTTCCCCAATGAAACTATTAGAAACAATAAGTGCTTGTGCTTTAAACCATTCACCAGTGGAATAATAATGATGTACTGGGAGACAACTTAGATAATACTCTTTGAAAAAATAAATAATAAATATTTTTCTCAGATTAAAACCTGGGGTTGTTAGTCTGATAATAGGCAAAAATTCAGTGACATTCTGCCACAAATGTCTTGGAAAATGCAGCCTGTTCTTTGTTATTGCTCCTTCCTCTTCTGCCTTAATTGCATGACAATCCAGACCAGGATTTAAAAGCAAGGTTTTGCTGCTCATCTGTTTCTTTGCTTTACTTTTTAATTCTTTTGTAATTTCTTGGGCAGAATCTCAGTCTGTGGCACAAGCTGGCCTCAGCCTCCTATTCCTCCAGCCTCAGCTTGCCTTCTGCTGAGATTACAAGTGTTCACCACCACCCCTTGGCTTGCTCTTTTTCTGACACAGTGATCTGCCAAGGAACAAAGGAAGCTTGTAACTAGAAGACCACAGTTGGAGTCTGTGACATTTAGAAATACCAGAGATAAACTTGACAAGACTTATGGGTATTCATGCTTGAAGAGTATTCTTTTCTTTGCAGGGCATCTTTGTACGGTTGTGGTTTTATTGTCACTTATTAGCATCAAAACATCAGTGGTCTCTGCATGGAAACACTGTTCAGAAGCTACATTTTTATGTACAAAGGGAAGAATTAGAGCACAATGAGTTCATGATCAGAATAGAAGTCTAGCTATTTCTTTGCCATCACCAGCCATATGGTTTCAGGAGTCTCATGTTCTTTGTGCTGTTAATGGTCATGTGAGGATGTGTGAAACACACTGTCTAATATTACTGAACCTTCGCAAAGTTCCAGGACTATTTTTTTTAACAGGAAGTATTACGAAGGCTGCTTCTTTTGAAAGAAATAATTCAGTCTCACTGCTTCTTTAATCTGGATAAATGATTTGAATGTTCCAGCAAGATTATTTGTTGAAGACATATTCCAGGGAATGAGGGCTAACTGCTGATTTCCCAGATTGTGCATGCAATGAGCCTGTAACTGGTGCACAGGATCACATCTTTTGTCTTACCCAGCAGCTGCTATTTAGTGAGGCTGAAGTTCTTCACTTTGCCCTCTCTCATCCTTTTTGGAATAGATACTTTAACACTGAGAAGCAATTTAGTGTGCGTCACCTGCTCTATCAGCCCAGGCCAACACTAATGACATATTTTAATAGAAAAATGGGCAGTTGGGCATCTGAACTTTACCCTGTCGTGGATCATTTTTGGCAGCTGGGTTTTTATTCATTGGTTTGATTGAAACCTCTTCCTTGATAGAAGCAAAGAGACTCTCTTTTGTTCAGGCTTTCCATAAAAGCTGAAATGGAAGTCTGTGCAGACAGGCTGCTCTGCTTGAATGCATTTATTTTCCCAGGCTTTAAGCCACAGCAGTGAGCAAACAAATGGTTCTCACCTATGTCTTTATGTGCACCATAGGAGAGCAAGTTTATAGGATTAAATAACGCTTATCTGACATGACTTTTCCCAGCTCTGTTTCAAGTCACTGCACAGGCTCGTGGTTTTTTGTTTTTTTTTTTTTGTTTTTTTTTTTTAATTTCTATGTGTAATCCTTAACCCTTAGCCTTGGGCTACTTGAAAAAGTAAGTTGCCCTGTTTGTACGTGTTTGTCTCTCTGTATATATATACACACATTGTCTATAATGTTATAAGGGAGAGAGACTGGCATCATCATCATCATCATCATCATCTCTGTTCTCTTTACACAGAGTCGACCTCAAAGGGTTTCCTTTCCCAGCTTCTTAACTCCTCTACCAAGCATAATGATTCCAGACAGATGGAATAACTGACCACTGAGCCTTCATGGGTTTAATCATTTCCAGTCTGATTCCTGCACGGTGGTGTCTGATATTTGGTTTTGAAGAATGCTTTCCTCGGGAACACATTCAATTCAATATTTCAGAGTAATAAATTACCCATGTTTACAGGCCTAGAACAGCCTGGATTATTTTGACCTTACTGAAAATAATGAGCAATTTGGAACATTGCCCCTAACTTGGATTTATAATTTAAGATAATAAATGGGGCTCAACATACTTGGGCTCATTTCTTCAATAGAAATAAAATATATTGAGGTGGGAGGGTGATGAAAATTCAGGGGGCCCTGAGGGAGAAACATCAGCATTTAAACAAGCATTTTCTTGTTTATTTTTTCAAGACTGAGAAAACCAGTATGTCCCCTGACCTGTCCCAGATGCTCACTCAGCCATACAGTTATAGTTACAAGAGGAAGCAAGCAAAGCTTCTAGCCATGGCTGTAATCATTCTGAATCTTTCAGAAGAAATTGGCTCCTCTTGAGCAGCAGATGAGCTAACCTTCATCTATTCCTACCTGAGACACTCTGCTGGAGGGTCACCAGTGTTGACAGCATAAATATATCACAAGAGAAGATGATCTTTTTTTTTTAGCTGAAAATATGTTTGCCTGCATTTCAGTACAAATTAATCATCACATGAGATTAGAACACATTAGTTTAAATGCTTGTAGATAGAAAGTCTATAATTTCATATGGGAATATATACATATATAGCCTCAAATAATGTTATGAGTTAAAGTATTAATATTTTGCCATTGAAATAAGACTGTATGTAATAATTAAGTTTATATACTGAATTAAAGTAATCTGAACTCCTAAGTCAGTTGAAACAGAGTTTATAATAATTTTAAAATGATGTATGATAGCATTGCATTGGGCAATGTACCATAAGACTTAAAGCAGTTACAAACTTTTGATTTCCAAGATTATGCATTGAGAAATGTTCTGAGTCCTCTTTGATTTTCTACGAGGTTGGACAGACTGTAGCCTGCAGACTGCCACCTGTTTCAGTATGGCTTATAAGCTAAGACTGATTTTTTTTATATTTCTCAATGTTTTTTTTTAATTCAAGAAAGAATAATGTTTTATGACATGTGAAATTGCATAGAATTTAAATTTCATAGTTGATAAATAAAGTTTTCCTGGAACGTGGCCATGCCCATTGTTTGCATACTATCTCTGTGTGCCTTTTTTTTTGCTGCTTTCATATTACAACTGCAGAAAGCAGCCGTATGGCTCTGGCTGCCTGAAATAGTTATCTGTGGCACTTTGCAGAAAAGAAAGCATTGTTGTAGGATTGAAAGTTATATAAAGAGTTTGGCACAGGGGTGTAGAGAGGGGACACATGGAGGTATTGATACCCATGAAAATGCATGTGTGGCTTTAGAGAAAGAAGAAAGTACAGCCTAGACATAATCCCAACACACATAATCCCTTCTATTAGTAAGAATGTGTGTCAGTGATATAGTATAACCTGCAGGCAACCAGACTGTTATTCTCAATAGTGGATTCTGCATCCATTTTGAAATAAAATTTTCCCATAGAAAATGTTTTCTTAGTCGTTGTCAGTGTTGCTTACTCCATGGTGAAGAGAACTGTGTAAATAGACGAAAGCATGTCAGCAATTCTAATGACTAAAAGAAATTCACTCTAAAAACAATTTTCTGCTTCAACACTGGGCTACCAAAGCAACACTAGTAGATAACAAACAGAAAACTGCATTCTGTGATGGAATGGAAGTCCTTTGCCTCTCTTGTTCCATGAGGAAGCTTCCTTCAAAGATGCTTTTTCTGTCATGACTTACCTGAATGTGTGTTTTTATTTTTTAACAGTCTTATCAATAATATAAGTAATTGTGATTAGGAATATCTTAAGTTACTAGTGTGAAAATCTCATACAAGCATAGTCTGAGAGAATCTGTGAGGAAAACCTTTGGAATGTTACTTCCCTTCCCATGGATGGTGTGGCCAAGGGGGCCTATGGGACTAGCTATTGAGAGTTTTTTACTTCTCACTAAATAGTTTCCATTGCAATTGCATTTAGTTCAGCAGCCATAATAATAGTGCCATGGATGCCCTACCAGTCATGATGCACAGCTTTTGACTGCTTTAGAAGAATCTATGGCCTGCCATGAATCAGATACAGGATTAGGTTCTGGGTAACCATCAGGAAATAAATCAAAGATGTGTTGTGCTGATTTTACAGTTTAATGAAAGGAAGCAAATAAAAATTTCATAAAAACTAATTAGGGGATGTTTAGTTTTATGTGTTAAAGGAGGCCCAAGCACACTTGATGAGCAGAAAGAAGTCTTCCTAGAGAAGCCTTCCTTTTGAAGCTGAGATCTGAGCTACAGGGCTCAGCCCTGTGGGAAACGGATAGGACATTCCCCAGTGAGGCAATGGCTAAAGCAGAGGCCTTATCCTGTGAATGAGTGAGCTATCCACAAGGAAATAAAAAGTGATCCAGCCAGGGACATGACTCTTAGCATGTCAAGAAACAAAACAATGAGAGACCTCAAAGCCAAATGTTGTTGGAATCAAAGCCAATTTTGTTTGGGAATTTAGCGTTTCTGCCTTAAGTTTTCACTCTCCAGAGGCCAGATGGGCCCAGGAAAGCTTTCTGTAGAGAATAAGGATAAGAGCATGTGGAGTGTGTACTGTAAAGCAGACATTGAAACTGCCATTCGCAGGGACTGAGAGAAACCATGCAAAAGAAACCCAAGACAATGGCCAAGGCTGTAGAATGCTGAAAATACCACCAGAGTTGGTCAAGATAATGTATAATGTATGTGAGGAGCAACATGAGATTTACAAAAAAAGAAAGAAAAATAAAGGATCTGTTCCAATTTAAAGCAGAGTTCATAAGAAAAACAAAGGAATGGTGTCATTGTGGGTTAAAATTAAGTTTATCCTCTCAGGCTTGGGGGCAAACAATTATAAAAGTCCATAGTGTCAGGACAAAGATCAAAGCTAGGACAGTACCAGTAAAATCCAGCCTTAGGGGGAAGACCATAGCATGTGGCTTTAGAGGGAGGTAAAGATTCTGTCTAGGAGACCCTCTTACCTAGATAAAGAGCTTTAAGAGTCTTAAAGGCATTGTACAGAAGACACTTCCTGTGCAATACAAATCTGAATGCTAAGCACCACAAGGAATGTTGCAAGTATAACTCTTTAAAGGAACCAACAACAGAAAGAATTTGTAAGAAACTCAGAAAGCACTTAAGGTAATTGTAACTGTGGAAGTGCCTCTAGCTTCAGCAATTTTCAACAAAAATCCTTTATGTGGAAAAGGAGAAGCCTGTCTGGCTTCCCAACGGTTACGAGCAGGAAGAGACTGAGGAAGCCATTCAGCTGTGAACATAGACCCTAGCTAATAAGGAGATGATGACTCATGGAAGAAATATGGAAAGTTGGTTTTGGAAAATGAAAAAGAACTCCAAACAAGCACTGAAAATAGGTGTTTGGTTGGATTTTATAACTGTTCCCATCCCCCATTTGCCAATGATATGAGTTGCAATTGGTAGTTATTTTGTGTGTAATGCATTAAGATGTGATCAAAGAATGTTTTTTGCTTACAAGCCTTCAAATCAAAACAAGCCATTCTCAAATGAGCAACTGATAAATTTTCTTCTGAGAAAGCTCTTTTTTAACTTTCTTTTTATTTATTCTGTGTATCTTTTACATCCTGCCTCCCAATCTCACCCATCTCTTCCTGCCTCAGAATAAAGCAAAATAAAATTTAAGATTAAAAAAGGTGAGTTTTGTGCAGGGTGACAGGCTCGGATCTATTTGCATTTTTCTACACACTTCCATCCAGCTATGCCAACACCATTTGTTAAATATATTATCTTTTTTTCCATTGAATATTTTGGGCCTCTTTGTCAAAGATCAGGTGTTCATAGGTTTTTGGGTTAATGTCTGGATCCTCAATTCTATTCCATTGATCCACAAGTCTGTTTTTATGCCAGTACCAGGCTGTTTTTATTACTGTAGCTCTATAGTATAACTTGAAGTCAGGGATGGTGATACCTCCTGAGGTTCTTTTGTTG
>PVIH01009119.1:0-63239 GCA_004025045.1 Sigmodon hispidus | reverse complement strand
CAATCCTGGCTTTCCTGTTATTCCAAATTAAACTGAGTATTGTTCTTTCAAGGTCCAAAAAACATTGTATTGGGATTTTGATGAGCAGTGCATTGAATCTGTAGATTGCCTTTGGTAGAATTCCCATTTTGACGATGTTGATCCTACCAATCAAGGAACATGGGACAGCTTTCCATTTTCTGATATCTTCTTCAATTTCTTTCTTCAGTGATTTAAAATTTTTGTCAAATAGGTCTGTTACATCTTTGGTTATAGTTACTCCAAGGTATTTAATACTATTTGCTGCTATAATGAAGGGTAATGCTTCTCTTATTTCTTTTTCAGCTCTTCTATCTTTAGTGTATAGAAGGGATACTGATTTCTTTGAGTTAATCTTGTATCGTGCTACATTGCTGAAGGAGTTTATCAGCTGTAGCAGTTCCTTGGAAGAATTTTGTGGGTCACTTATGTATACAACCATATCATCTGCAAATAGAGATAGCTTCACTTCTTCTTTTCTAATTTGTATCCCCTTAATCTCTTTTCGTTCTCTTATTGCTTTAGCTAAAACTTCGAGAACTATATTGAATAGATAAGGGGAGAGAGGACATCCTTGTCTAGTTCCTGATTTTAGTGGGATTGCTTTGAGTTTTTCTCCATTAAGTTTGATACTAGCTGTCGGCTTCTTGTATATCGCCTTTATTATATTTACATATTTTCCCTGTATTCCTGATCTCTCAAGGGCTTTAATCATAAAGGAATGTTGGATTTGTCAAGGGCTTTTTCAGCATCTAAGGATATGATCATGTGGTTTTGTTCCTTTAATTCGTTTATATGATGGATAAAGTTTACAGTTTTTCGTATGTTAAACCAGCCCTGCATTTCTGGGGTGAAGCCTACTTGGTCATGGTGGATGATATTTTTTATACATTGTTGTATATGGTTTGCTAAAATGTTGTTGAGAATTTTAGCATCAATATTCATGAGGGAAATTGGTCTATAATTCTCCTTCTTTGTTGTGTCTTTGAGTGGCTTGGTATTAGGGTAATTGTGGCCTCATAGAAGGAATTTGGCAATATTCCTTCAGTTTCTACTGTGTGAAATAATTTGAGGAGTAACAGTAATAATTCTTCTTTGAATGTCTGGTAGAATTCGGTGCTGAAACCATCTGGACCAGGGCTTTTATTTTTGGGGAGGTTTTTAATGACAGCTTTAATTTCCTTAAAGGTTATAGGCCTGTTTAGGTAACTAATCTGATCTTCATTTAATTTTGGTAGATGATACCTATCCAGAAAGCAGCCCAACTCAAATCCAAGTGGATCAAAGACCTCAACATAAACCCAGCCACTTTAATCTTGATAGAAAAGAAAGTGGGAAATACACTTCTACGAATTGGCACAGGCGACCACTTCCTAAATATAACACCAGTTGCACAGACACTAAGAACAACAATCAATAAGTGGGATATCCTGAAGCTAAGAAGCTTCTGTAAAGCCAAGGACACTGTTAATAGGACAAAACACAGCCTACAGAATGGGAAAAGATTTTCATCTACCCAAATTTGAGTGATAGAGGACTGATCTCTAAGATATATAAAGAGCTCAAGAATCTAGAGCCCCAAACCTTGAATAACCCAATTAAAAAATGGGGTACAGATCTAAAAAGGGAATTCTCAGCAGGAACTACAAGTGGCTGAAAGGCACCTGAAAAAGTGCTCATCATCTTTAGCCATCAGAGAAATGCAAATCAAAACAACTTTGTGATACCATCTGACACCTGTTAGATTGGCTAAGATAAAAGACAGAGGACAGCTTATGCTGGAGAGGATGCAGAGCAAGGGGAACACTCCTCCATTGTTGGTGAGAGTGTAAGCTTGTTCAGCCACTTTGGAATGCAATATGGCTGTTTATCAGAAAACTGAGAATCGATCTCCCCAAGGACCCAGCAATACCACTTCTGGGTGTATACCCTAAAGAAGCACAGTCACACTCCAAAGGCATTAGCTCAACTATGTTCATAACAGCATTATTTGTAATAGCAAGAACCTGGAAACAACCTAGATGTCCCTCAACTAAAGAATGGATTAACAAACTGTGGTACATCTACACAATGGAGTACTACTCAGCAGTAAGAAAAAAAGATATCCTAAAATTCGCAGGCAAATGGATGGATTTGGAGAATATCCTACTGAGTGAGGTATCACAAACTCAGAAAGATAAGCACGGATGTACTCACTCATTAGTGGACTCTGAACAAACAAAGAAACAAGAAAAAAGCAAAGCATGCCCAAGCTTCAAACCACAACCACTGAACAGCTTGGGATCAGAAACACCCTGGACAGACACCTTGGATCCCACTCCCCCAGAGGAACACCGACTCACTCTTGAGGGAGGGGGGAGAAAACTGGATCTGCCAGGAGTGGATACTGAACTAAGCAATATTGGGGCAGTAGAACCATGGGACTGTCTGCAGCCTTCCCAGGGATGGGATGGGGATTTGTAGAAAAGAAAGAATGACCTGATGTGGTGGGAGGGGGTAGGGACATTGAATAAGGATATACAAGGTTAGAAAGTGTGACTTCTTTGTTCATAATAATAATAATAATAATAATAAATAAAAAATAAAATTGTAAAATATGAAAAAAGGGGGAGAAGGAATAAAAGGAAAATCACATCATGGAAGCTGCAGTGTGATATAGTGAGTCACTCAGTAAACCCCTTTTGTCCATTCATTTTTATATACAAGTGTTCACCGCATTGGTCTGGTTCAAGACCCCTGGTGTCTGCCACACCATCAACACTGGTCCCTCACTGATACTCTTCCTAGACATCCTGTTGCTGCCCTGTATCATAGAGATCCTGCAGACTGACCAACACCCCCCACTCCCATGCTCAGCAGATCACAGATGGGGTAGATTTTGGAGTGGACCAACACAAACCCTGTTTCTGTACCTGGGTAGTTGCAGGGTTAATCAGGTTGCCATCTCTCCCCTGTCTTAACCATGAGGGTGAGCTTTCCATCATTGCCCTGTCTAGTTCACTGTTTGAGCAAGGTATGGGGCCAGTTCTCTAGCTAAGAAACTGTTTCTTAACTATTCCACTTTAAACAAATTCAAATAATAAAAAATTCTAAAAGTATGAGCCTAGCTTTATCAGGGATATGATTTTGGGGAGTGTTAAGAAAGGGTAAGTTAAGTCTGAATGTGAGATAACTGTCAACCATTCAGCTAGTATTTACAAAGATGAATTAAAAACAGTACTTTTTGCCTAAATCTATGAATGAGTGCTTACAGGGTCTTTAAATCATAATTGCCAAATTATTGAAAACAATCAAGATGCTATTCAAACAGTAAACTAATAAGAGGTCCTGACTTCAATTCCCAGCAACCACATGGTAGCTCACAACCATCTATGATGACATCTGATACCTTCTTTTGTATATTTGATACATAATAAATACATAAATCTTTTTAAAAAAGATTATTCTTCAACAACAAATAGGTAAAGGACATAGAAAGATATGAAGGAAATGTAAGTGCATACTTACTTCTTGTGTTTTAGTTTCTGAAGTTGGGACAAACACCTTGTCTAAACACAGTGTGGATGAGAAAATGCTTTATTTGGATTATAGGTTGCAGTTCATCATCAAGAGAAGCAGACTAGATCTCACATCAGGAACCTGGAGGCAGGAACTGAAGCAGAGACCATGAAAAAAACACTACTTACCAGTTTGCTCCCTCTTACTTGCTCAGCCCATCGTTTCATACAGCTGAGACTCATTTGCCTAGGGATGGCAAAACCCACATTAAACTGAACCCTCATATATCAATTAGCAGTTAAGAAAGTTCATCATAGACATGCCCACTTGTAAAAATATGTTTCTGGTCACGACTTTCCAGCCTAGCCCCGAGGTTCAGACACACTTGCAGCCCCACTGCTGCTTAGCCCCAAATATCACACAAAGGCTTATATTAATTTCATGCTGATTGACCTATGGCTCAGACATATTGTAAGCTAACTCTTCCATCTTAACTCAGTCTATTTCCATTAATCTCTTTAGCCATGTGTTTCTCAGAGCAGCATGGTTGACTTCTTTTCTCTGCATCTGCTGGCGACTCTCTTGGCATATCTGCTTGTGTTTCTGCCTTGCTCTTCCTGTTTCCAGAGTTTTCAGAATTTCTGATGGCCCTATCCACACTTCACTTCCCATCTGCCCTCTGCCAATCAGTGTTTATATTAAACCAATAGATAGGACAATGAGTTACAATGTAACAGAACATAATCCCACTACACCCACTGACTAATCTGTCCCAAGCAGTTCGTTAGTTGAGGTTTCCTCCCCATGTGACTCTTACTTCTGTCAAGTTGAAAGCTGATGCTAACCATAACACTATTTAGTGAAAGAAATGTGTCAAAAAAAAAAACCATACAGCATAGCAGCATAACTGCAGGAGTAGAATATGGTAAGACCAAGGTTAGCTGTAAAGAAACTATCAAGTTGTCTTCTAGAATGTACCACTTTCTGTTTCCCCCAGTCATGATTCAGGGTTCTTCTTTCTCATCAGCAATTGGAATCAGTGTTTTTTTCACTATTGTCAATTTTTGGGGGGATGGTCTATGTAAAATTATATTATTTGTGCAAAAAAGGGAAAGGTTTATATCTTCTTTCTACTAACAAATTAATAATTTGTTTCATTACTCTTTTATACTCTTTTATACACAGATGTACAATATTTACCTCATTATCCTCCTTTTCCCTTATCTCTACTGAAAACACTTCTACTATTCTCAAATAGTATCTGTTTTACTTTCAATTTATAAAACATAGAGTCTATAAGTAAAAGAAAACATGCAGTATTTGTCTTTTTGAGTCTGAAGACATCTAGATTCATCCATTTCTTTGCAAATGACACAATTGCATTCTTGATGGATGAATCTATTTGTATACTTTTAATACTTTTTCTTGTCCTATTGCATACACTGAAACTTTTACTATGACTTTGAATGGGTGGAAGAGGTACATTCTCCCATTGGAGGGAAGCATATAGTTTCTAATAGTTAAATATATTGTAAAATTCATGTTTTATGTTACTGTTCTAGGTCAAGGTGTAGGGGCTTCCCTCTCTGCCTACCTTTAAATTTTGCCTGTTTTGAAAGAATTACCAATGGATATTATATACTAGGATAGGGTTTTTTTCTTTAATGTAATGATAAGATGATATGCTTTTTCTCCTCATCCTTTTATATGATGTTACTTTAGTTAATTTTTAAACACTGAACGAGCCTTAAATATTTCATAAAATCCTGTCTGGCTGAATTAGATCACTGTTTCTAGATATTATTGAACTTGAATTGCTAATATTTTCTTAAATATTTTTGTAGCTATGTTCATCAAAGATATTAGTTGTTCATTCAGGGGTCTTATTTTCTTTTATCTTTCTTTCTTTATGATAACATCTTTTTATCTGACTATGCAAGGTTCAGATTATCAACATAAAAGATTCTTTAATTTCTAATTAAATTATTTCTCTTGAGAAACTCAATGTGATTTTAAATTTTTTCCTTCATACATGAGCTATTTATTCCTGTTACATAAAAAGTATTGCCTTTACTCCTGTCCTCAATTTAAAGTCTTATATTAATGGGGTTTATCCTGAGAACTTTTAAAAATAGTTGTACTAGGTATCTGGTAACCTTTTCTTTTATTTATTTCATTCCATTTGGCCTATGTCTCAGGTACATTGCTAGCTAGCTCTTTCATCTTAATTCAGCCCATTTCCATTAATTTACCTGGCCACATGGGTGGCCCATGGCTCACCTGGCTTCCTTACATAGTTCTTCTATGGTGGCTGGATTAAGTCTCTCTGGTAACCTTTTTAATCTAAAACCTGGTTGCTTCAGTGTGGAACTTCTTCTTGTTTGTTTATATGCTATTTTCTCTCATTTTAATTGCCCCCTACCACCATTTAGAAATGTTCTTGGTTAGAATATGAACCTAGTGTACTGATAATCTTGCCTTTTGAAGCATGGCCTAATTTTTATTCCATTATTTCCTGTGATCTCTGAGTATATCTTATTATCTAGCTATTCTGATACATTTGTTGTTTTTATTTTACTGTTTCAAGTTTTTAACAACCTACATGACTGAACTGAAAGTTCCTTTTTATACTTCCTTACTCTATGCCATGACTGATAATTATTATCTGAGAATTACTTGAGAGTATAAATCACAATTTTAATTTTAGAATTCATCTGATCTTTTGATTCTCTGTTTTGTGGGTTCTCTTTTTAATTCTACTCTTTGATCTTCAGAGAGTATTTTTCATGAGAAGAGGCAGAAAAGGGCTTTCTTTGAGTCAAGGATATTGGATGGCCACTAGTTTTAAAAATTGAAGTGTTAAGTGAAGGTTGCATTTTCCATCTTTCAGCTGTGATCTGAGAACCAAATAGCTCATATCCAAGATGCTTCTTTTTTTCCTCCTAGAAAGCCATCAATCTCCCACTGCTGTCAAACAGCATCCAGGAGCTAGTGGCTGCAGTTTCTAGAGTATAGTTTTATATAATCCTCTGAGATGGTTTGAAAGAGAATGGCCGCCCATAAACTCACACGTTTGAATGCTTAATTTCTAGTTGCTGGAAATGTTTGGGAAGGATTATGTATGGGCTTGATGGAGAAAGTGTGTCTCTATGGGAGGGATTTCTGGTTTCAAAAGACTTACACTAGTCTCAGTATGCCCTCTCTTGGCCTCAGGATTGTCGACCAAGGTGTGAGTTCTCAGCTGTCTATCCCACCATCATGGACTTTAACCCTCTGATACTGTAAGCCAATTTAACATTTTCATTGATAAGTTGCCTTGGTCAAGGCGTTTTGTCGCAGCAATAGAAAGCTAATCAAGATATTCTCCATCTTCAGTTTGAAGCTTTTATGTTCTGTATTCTGTCCCTAAAACCATAGCCTCTTATGCGGATTGAGAATACACTGTTGTCTCCTGCTAAACTTACAGTGACTGGAACTGCTTGTTTGTTGTTAGTACCAGATATCTTACCTGTCTCTAGAAAGATACCACATCCCCTTTTCCTCCTTTATGAATTAACTCTCTTCAAAAGAACATCAAGAGTTCTGGAAGAGGTTCAACTACATTTCTTCCTGCTTTTCTCTCTAGTCAGGAAACTTGCAACTTTGTCAACTCTATTAACAAATCAAGCCACTTTTCATTTACTACAAATGGCAGCCCCATGAGGCTAATGAAATCTCCTCTTGAGAGAGAGTATGTGTGTGTATGTGTATATGTGTGTGTGCTGTTTTTTACTTCCCTTTACTTTCTTTAGAAGGAGAAATGGAAGGCACATGTTTAATCAACTTTTAGTCAGAAAACCACTGAATCTACAGACATAAAAAAAGAAAATTTGAGATTTTTTTCTACCTTTCTTCAGATATACCAAGAATATTTTTTTTTACTATTCCAGATCTATATCTATTTTAAACAAAACTAATATTTAGTATGAGAATTCATGGTATTAAATACTGAATACCTTTAAACTATGTAATTTGTATGATCATCACTCTCTAAAACTGTTGTGAACATTGCAGTAAAATGTTTTCTAGTTGATGGCACCATAAGCTAATCCTTCCCCTGTAATATTATCTGTATAAGATCTCAGTCTTTGGGGGCTGAACTTAGGAATGTTGGAATTCAGATATCATCAAGTCCATACATTATTCTCAACTTGTGAATGTTCATGTGAGAGAAAAGTAGAAACATAAATAATTCATCAAAAGCATCCTTAGTTCTTGGGCACTCAATAGGTTTTTATCAACGTTTTCTCAATGTTTAAACTCCCTTTTAATTATGTGTCTGCATTTTATCCATTGGGGAATTCCTCATTGAGCACAGTAGCCACCTTCCAATTGCTGTCACTGGAAGAAACATGCCCTATTCATGGATGACCTGTCAAGATTAAAGAGGCCTGTATCTCAGCTGGGGTCTTCTTGCCAGGCCTGATGCCTAGAAGACTGCCTGTCTTCAGATACAGGGTCACCTAATATGCCTTCTGATCCATAAGCAACCTTGGTTTGGACTCTACAGCAGCTATGGTCACTCAGATCTTACTTTTGATGCCTCACCTACAGATTGGTCCCTGTATGGACCTCAACTGTAGCAGTCTGTGGACTATATTCTGCAGCATCACTATTGATATGCTTCCTGTTGCCCAATCCTCACATCCCAGATCTCATCATTTTTTTTTCAAACTTGACCTCTCATTAGCTTTGTGAGTTTAATAAATTTGCTTTAGCTGAAAAAGGTATAACTATTGCATGAAACCTAATCATATAGCAGATATCTAAATGCACCAATGTAGTTGTGTCCCTTATTGATGGAGGGAATGAACAATGTAATTGAAAACTGTGAGTGCTACCCTTTGTATATTCTCTTCCAGAGACCTTTTCTCTACCATCTTCCTATGCTGTTCTACCCCTACTCACAACCCTGACTCGTAACCTAGGGACAAGTGTGAAGGCTCCTGATGCTTTAGGCCTTTGACAATTGTTTTGCCTAGCTAGACATTAGGAAGAACTCTGTCAGTGCCAGTAAGAACAGGCAACAGAAACAGAAACTTACAAGATGGTGGTAATGTGACCATCAAAGCAAAGAAAGATTCACCTTGAAATAAGGTCATTTGCTCTTATGTGTGAGAGGAGAAGATTCTCAGACTTAAGCTTTCACATGATCAAACCAAAAACATGTAGTAATGTTTTAAAAGAATTCTGTTTGACAAGTCAGTGAAATGAGAATTTGCAAAGAAAATAAAGACTCAAAATTCTAAATTATGAAGTCTCAAAGACCACAAGAAAAGATTCATAAGGAATTTAAGCATATAACATTGTTTTATTTTATTTATGTATTTGTAATATGTGTGTGTGTTTATGTGTTCATTTAGGTGGTTTATGCACATGTTTTTATGGCATGTATTTTCCAACAGAAGTATCTCTCTAGCTTCCTATAGAGTGTTTTATTAATTCTAGGTATAATACACTAAGAAGAAAACCACAGAAGCTATCTTTCTTTTCTTTTTCTGTTTTGGAAATCAACCCTAAGTCTCATGTATGTTAGGTAGAGATTCTACAAGTGAACTATTTTCTCAGTCCTTTAAAAACAAACAACAACAGCAAAAGAACCTTCTTGGTGTAGAATATTATTTTAAGGTATATGATTTTTGTTTATACTGTGAAACATTTTCTTTAATGATCCAAATATGTGTTTCATTTTCTAACTCTGAAACTGTGGTTGTTTGCCTGTCTAAAACACCTGATGGTCTAATAAAGCACTGAATGGCCAATAGCGAGGCAGGAGAGGGAATAACCAGGAGAAATCTGGGAGGAAAAAAAAAGAAGTAGCAAGAGAACAGGGAGTAAAGAATGCAAAAAGACAGCTACCCCACTACACAAGCAGCAACAAAGTAAGAAAGGAAAATACACAGAAAAAGAAAAAGGTAAAAGGCAGATGGGATTATTTAAAGTTAAGGAAAGCTGGCTAGAAATAAGCCAAGCTAAGACCAGGCATTGATAAGTAAGAATAAGCATCAGTGTGAGATTTATTTAGGAGCTAGGTAGCCAGAACTTCAAAGAGTAAAGATCAAAAACAAACAAGAGTTAGAGAGAGAGAGAGAGAGAGAGAAAATGGAAGGTAATCATTCTGTCTCAGACTTCTGACTAACCACCAGGCTATATGAAATGACAGTCAAAAGCAGTATGGTTTTGGTTTCCAGGGTAACATCACCTAGAGAGGGCAGAGTACATAAGAAAAATGAATTTGGAAAATACTGGTTTATACTGTGAACAGGGACCTGGATGACAACTCTTGGTACAGAATGCACCGACTCTGTCAGAAAAGGCTTATGGGATCTGTAGAACAATGGAGAACCTTTCAAAATGCTTTGTTTTGTGCCTTCTCCTCCCATTCATCCATTAACTTCACTAGTCAGTGACATAACAATAAGGAAATTATGACAGAAATACTTATTTCAAATTATGTGTAACATCTGCTTCCTCTATCTCAAATTGCACTATTGAATTCAACAGCTACTTTCTTTCATAGTGCGATCAATTCAATAAGATAGTACAAATGGCCTCTATTTATTTACATATCTGTGCACATATTCATATATATGTGTGTGTATATATATATACATAATTTATAACCAGCCAAGAAAAATTAAAGATCACTAGCTTAGCAATTTTTAAAATATGAAGAAAGAGGAGGAGTAAGAGAAAAAGAAGAAGAGAAGGAGAAGAAGGAAAAGAAGAAGAAGAAGAAGAAGAAGAAGAAGAAGAAGAAGAAGAAGAAGAAGAAGGGCACTACCTGTGGGTTGATAGAAAGCATTTGTGAAAGCATATGTGAATGAATGCCTGACATTCCCAAGTTACCAGCAGAAAATTCATCAGTAATGTCAAAGAGACCTTTTCCAGCAAGCTTAGATTGTTACTTCTTTTTTCAAATTCAATACTCCTTTTATAAACAAAGTTCTATAACTTGCACTGGCTTTGCACACTGTGTCCCCATTTGTCCTACTGCAACCTGATGGTGTTTCTGGAGGGAAAAGCATTTGTTTCTTCATCACCTATTCTTGCCCTATTGACTATGATCACTCCCAACTCCTGAACAAATAGAATGGTTCCCCTGTTTCTTTCCCCCTTGATATGCTATTGTTGTACCCATAACATTGGTTTTGTGAAGAGATACAGATACTTATTTCTGTGACCTACAAATAAGTTAGCTCACAGAGGAGAAATTACAAGTGTGATTATAGATATTGAATAGCAAGTGACTTTTCCAGGCTTGTTTATCATAGTCACAATTACTGGGAGGTAGAGCATCAGGAGTCAGAGGTGGCAGTGTGACCAGAAAACCATAAGTTAGAGTGATACAAATTCAAGACCCACAGAGCAAGAGAAGCCTCTAAAAGCTAGAAAATGGATTGCCCCCAATGAACATTTAGAAATATATCCCTGCTGACCTCCTATGGATTTGTGGCCTCCAAAGACATGTGAAATAGTTTAGCTTTGCTTCATGCCACTGGGTTTCTGATGAGTTGCTATATGAAACATCTGGAATGGATATAGTCTACTTTATTTATTTACTTATTTCATTCTTTGTTTGTTTATTTATTTATTTAAGTTTGTTGACTGATGGAGGATGTTGGTATAGTAGCTTTGGTTTTTAACTTTAGGTAAAAACTGAAATATTGGAATAGAAAATCAACCAAGTCACAAGCACCTACCATGGCTCATCCAATTTTTCAGAGTTATTAGCAGGCAATGGGAAGACCACAACTTTAGCAACTTAATGAATGTGAGAAATAAAAAATTAATAAAAATAAGAGTATGTAGGACTTTTATCAGCTGCAGAAATTGCAAAAGGGTGCTCTGGAGCCTGTGAACTCACTATTTTTCAAAATAGTATTTTTATTGTCTCTTGGTTTACTTGGTTATTTACTCTTTTCACTAATCCAGAAACTCTGAATCTAGCAACCATATCTCATATAACTATTCCAGCATCTCTGGAGGTGTATATCGTTGGTAGTCTTTCTCTCAATAAGGCAATTGTAGCTGAGATGGAAAAATTGACTTATCTAGGTCACACAGCTGTTAAATGTTATAGCCCCACAATAGCCCTACTAGAGCAAATTAAAGTGCACTTTTAAAATTTTGATTATTTTCTTGTCTTTGTGAATTCTCTCCTCTTTCTTCTCTCTCTCTCTCTCTCTCTCTCTCTCTCTCTCTCTCTCTCTCTCTCTCTCTCTCTCTCTCTCTGTTCCCTGTATCTAGCACAATTACTATATTAGAAACAATTTTCTGGTGGAATAAATGGAACATTACTATTCTATATTTAATTCTTCCTTTGAGGGGTGAACAACCCATCTGGTGGTTGGGTTTTTGCTACAGTATGCCACCTAATAATTTTCAAATAACCCTTTGACCTCCACTTCATGAGTTCTATGGAAATATAAAAAGACCTTTTTTTTCTAATGAATCACATAGTATATAATAAGATATGTGGCTATTTTGTTTAAAATAGATTTTTGGTGGTCACTATCAAGTTAAATAATGTGATAGCAAGCAGTCTGAGAATTAACAGGGGTTCTTCAGTACTGTGGCAAGAAGTTCACAGGACTTAAATATTTAATCAAAAACATTCAATAAAAGTGGAATTCTCCTGAAAGTCAGGCCATAGTTTTGGTAGATTAATTGGACAGACTCCACAAACATTTGTCTAAGCCATTATCTGGAAAATCACTTTCAACCCTAATACAATGAAAATATATTGCCCATGTTAATAACAATGTCCCATCTGTTTCAGTATTTTACAACCTACTGAAAGCCATACCTGCAGAGAGCCTTCTGGCCCTGAATTGACAAACAGTTGCTGGTTAAATGTATGTGGTGATGTGACTGGTGAGCAGGCCCTGTAAACTTCGATTTAAAAGACTTCATTGGTATTGTGAAGGAGTCTTTCAAAATAAACTACCCAGAATCAGCCAGTGGCAATTTTTATAAGACTATCTCTAGTCAATGATAAAGTAGCTATCATATTTTGAAGATATTTTAATGAGATTACTGCTCCTTCAGGACTGAAGGCTAATGTGAATATCAGCACAGTAAGTAACCAGTTTAAGACAATAAGATTCACTCATAAGCAAGGAATGTCTAAATATTCACTATTTTTAAATATGTTTTAATCATATAATTATTCAAAAAAAACAAATCTTGGAGTGGACAGAGGTTCCAAACTTTATTTCCAAATTAACAAAGAATATCTAGTCATTTCTTTGCTCTCTGAGTGGAGAGGAGGGGATTGAACTGTATAATTTGGAGGTGACCTAAGAGAAAACAAATCCCCAAAAAATCTAAGGGCTGAGTTCATTAAATGGTTTAGAATAAAAATGCAATACAATAGTTAATTCAGTTCTACAATATCAATCTATGATTTTATTTTGTGAGAACAATGAGGCAATGTGTACATACCAGATTTCCAATAAGTATAGGCATAGCTGAATTTTAACATTGATATTCAGATTAAAGAGCATTCTAAATATATGCTATTATGTTTAAAAGTGTATGTTTAAAGTCACCTTTGTTTTCCAGATGAGAAAGTTGAGATATAAAGTGTTGTGTTTGTTGCCTACATTCACACAAATTCCACCTGCAAGGCAGAGATTTATTCCCATACCCACTGAATAGACAGTAAGGTCACTGTCTTCCTTGCCTTGACTATGTAAAAAGAAGTAGAATGCAAGGGGATCCTCCTCTGCTACTTATATTAATCAGCAGACATTATCCATAAACTATATCCTATCAAATAATAAATACCTACATAAGTATAAATTCTTGAAATGCTACATAGAAATTCAAAATCATTGAAGGAAACTTTTAGATATAAAATTGTGTTTCCTGTACTAGCTGGTTATACTTCTTGTGGTAGAATCAGAACAGGGTAATAAAGCAGTTCCTGCCAGGGGCAGAGGACCACTGGGAAATGGGGAGGTTATGTCAAGTCACATTATGTAGTACTAGTTATGTTGCTGTGTAGATTTTGTTAATTTCATGTATATAGAATTTTAGTTTTGATGAAAAATTTTGAAAATTGTTTGTACATCCATGTGAATATTTTTAACACAACTGAATTGTGCAATTAAAAATTATTAAAATGGCAAAAAATTAAAGTAAAGTAAAGTAATAAATATTATTACCCCAATATTTCCTCCTCTACTTAAAGACCTTTTATTTTAAAAAGTGATAAAAAAGTTAATTGCCATTAAAGCTTCCTGAAAAGAAATATTGTACATTCTAAAATTAATATATGTTACATATTTTTAATTTATATATTTATAATGGTGTTACACTATAATGGGTCAACAATGCCTCCACTGGACACCAGAGACTAACAAATGAAAAGCACAGTGCTGGAAAATGGGTTACTTCTTTTGGAGTTATTGGCCATTGATGTCTCATAAACCTCCAAATTTCATGGGTTATAGCCTAGTGCTCTTGGTTTGTTCCCAGTATTTGACTGTGAAGGCCTGTCATTGAAAACACCACATAATTTAGTACCAGAGCATGGTAAGTCATTCTAATATGAACTTGGAAGCTTTATCACCACTTGCTAGCTTTCCAAGTGCTGGAAAGTACTGGGCATGCTATTGGAGGAGCGAAGCAATTATCAGTCTTACCCCTTTGTGAGCATTAAAAGCTGTTAATAATGATTGGCCTGGGAAAACCTGACCACTGGTACAATAATGGCATGAACATCAGGGTAGTAACTAACTACTTTCTGGTTGAATTGAGTTACTCTTTATAAGATGAAATCTATAACTTGGCATCATAACTTGGGCAACAAACCTATGGCTGAACAAGTAATAGGCCCCAGGGAGAACCAACTGCTCTTATCTTGCTCATATTAAACCAACTTCAAATGACTTGTGATTAAATTCACAGACTAATACATCTCTCAGTGCTTCTCAGAGAAGTTTCCATTTATAGTAAATGGTGATTAAAACACAGACCCACAACTGACCAAGGTGCAAAAAATAAGAGACTCTAAAATTTCATCTAAAAGAAGAGCAAGTACTCTGTACCATGTTCTTCCAGGGATGAGGGATCATTGCAAAAGAGAGTGAAGAAAGAGAGTAAGACCCAGAGGCAATGAATAATTATAAGGAAACAGTATCTTTAGGACATAACAAGGTGGTTGCATATATGAATTTGCATTAGTTGTGGCAGCATGCTGCCTGTTCAAACTCAAGCCAGGCCAAGTTCCTTCATGGACAAGAAAGGTGGGTATAAAATCCCTCCCCTATCCTTAGAGCTATTAGCAATTGTTAGTGGCTAGAAGGGGATTGTCAGTGCTCTCCAAAATGTCACCCCTGGTAAGTCAGTCATGCTCTGATAAAAAGCCACACATCTAAGAATATTTGGGCAAAATAAATTGATCTTAATTTGTTTCTTTTAAAAGGACATGAAGATGAGAGGGCAGGAAATGAGGTATGGTTCTAAAAAGAGTTGTAACAGTCACTGTGACCGAATCACATTGTACAAAATTCCTAAAGAACTATTTGTTTAAAGTTGAAACTATATTTAAAAGTGGAATCTCACGGCAGCTACATTTTTCTATCTTTCTTGAGCTTTGTATACCTAAAATTCTTGTAGTAGTGTCTATTTAGCCATTTTAAAATGTCTTATTTTGACAATGTTTTATGTATGTTAATAAACATTACCATTATGGAAAAAAAATTCCTAAAGATAGAAGGAAAAACAAACTAATAGAAATGTTGCCTGATGCCGATTACTTTTTAAAGCATAATTAAAATATTAAAATATTAGTAACAGTAACATATGCTACTTTGGAATTAAAACTTTTATTCTTGAGGGAATGGTAACATAGGGTTTCACCAAAGGAAAAGAAGAGAGATTCAAACTCAATGTGCTACTTAACTCCAGGCATCTGAGGATATTACAGGCAAAAACATGCCCCACTTCACTTGTACCCTAAATGAGAGGTGAAGTCCCCCAGAGTTTACAGAAATAGAACAACCTGAATATAAGTGAAAAAGAAATGTTTAAATAATGGAAAGTTGGATTCCAGAGATTTAGAAGAATGATGTATATCAGATGCTCCTGAGATTCAGTACAGTGAGTCAGAGAATATTGGGTCAGTGTGTGTTATAAACTAGGGCCAGAGTGCAGGTGGCAGAGTCCTCATTAGCAAGCACGAAGTCCTTGGCTCTCTAGCATCTCGTAAACTCAGTGTGGTGTTGAAACTGTAACCTCTGTACTTGGTAAGTGGAGGAAAGGGGTCAGAAGTTTACAGTTACCTGCCCCATGTAGCCAGTCTTTCACAAATCAAATGTCATATCAAGTAATTGCTGTTCTCACTGAGGACCCTGTAGAACATGGACAGATGCTCAAATACAAGAGGTAGAGGGGATGAGGATGTGGAGTGAGGCATTATTCTTTAAGAAGGTCCCATTAAGAGAATGAACAGAAATGTTATTTGTTGAGAATAAGATCATAGACCTGGGGAACCCAAATGGAGAGAATTAGAAAAAATATGAGAGATGGATAAGAGGAATGTGTTTTAATGGACTACTTTGTATGCTCTTCTTAGGAGAGAAAGTTCTTTGTTCCTTATGCCACCTATTTTCATGTTCCACTCACATGGTAGCATCTCCAGCATTAATGCAGAAAGTCTGAGATGAACAGCCACTTTTGGAAACACATAAGCCTGTGTGGTGGAGGGCAGAGGCCACTTAGTTTTAACAAAACTAAGTGACTGCACTGATCTCTCCAGAAAGCTAAAGGGAACTTTCAGTGTGAGTTGACAGGGCTACAGACACTTTGAGAATGATGTGAAGAATCCTTTTAAGACAATTTCATTAGACCTTTTTGATCTTGGGCCCTTCCTAAAGTAAATGCATTCCTTCATTTGTACCAATTACCAGGCCCTGACTTGAGTAACTGTGATGCATTCCACAGTCAAACAATTGTCTTTAATCTCCCTTTGGAAATGCACCAGAGCACTACAAAGACCCAAAAGGGAATTAAATTATCTTCACATTGCAGGGTAGACTAAAAGGAGGAGCTGAGAAATGCCATGTTTTTCAATGCCCATTCTTTTGAATACTAGCCTAGCCTAGAATTGGGCACTGTGGGGTTTCTTTGCATTTTTCAGGATAATCTCCATGGCATTTATATGCACTTTTAGCATTTCTCTTTCTTTGACTATCTCATATCATTATAAGTTACAGACCTCTGCCACTCAAAGCATTATACTAAATAGCCTTGCCTTCCCATTCTGTCTTGTAAAACTACCACAAATCACATCAACACAGTTCTCCTCTGCCCACAAGATAATGAGCTGGCATGTGGAAGAAGGATCAATGTCAAGGAGGAGAAGATGGTTTTGAAGTCATCACTTCACTTAGCATTGATTCCATTTCCAGAAGCCAATCTCCTGTCCCTGACAACTCGGAGTGTGCTATCACTGAAGCTCTTGGTTATCAGTCAGTGAAGTGTTTTCCTGAATACAGGAGCACATTTCCATCAAAGGCAAAGAGAAATGCAGCCTCTCTGCAATAAAGGATGGAGATGAAGAGGAACATAGAAATCCACTGTATATGTCAAAGTGGAACATAACCTAAGTGTGCATGTATGCATGTTCTATAAGACTAAAAATTGGAGACCCATGTGAAAAAAACTATCACAGAGCTTACCACACTGACCTCTGGAATCCACACACTTGGGGGCTGAGGAAATGGTTCAGTCTTTAAAGGCTCCCTGTGCAAGTATGAGGACCTAGTCTGGTCCCCAGAACTCACAGTAAACACCAAGCACATGTGTGCAATCTCAGTACTGGAGAGGCAGAGACAACAAGATATACCTCATGTCTTGATGGCCATCAACAGATTCAAATTAGTGATCTTTAGGTAAATGAAGATGTTGTCTCACCAAATAAGGGGGAATGATTGAGGAAGACACTCAATATCAATCCTTGGCCTCCATGAGCATGCATGCACACACACACACACACACACACACACACACACACACACACATCTGCACACACATCTGCACACACAAACACAAACATATACTTGGAAACAATCTATAAATTGTAATATTTGTGGGCTCCAATACCCAGTCACAAGGAAGGTGCAATAAAAAGAGAATTGAGGGCTGGGTAGATGACTCAGTCAGCAACACAGTTGCCACACAAAAAAAGAGGATCTGAGTTCAATTCTCAGAACAGATGTAAAACTACTATTGAAGCCTAAATTTATAACTTCTGCAATGAGGAGTCAGAGATGATGATTCCTTAGGTTTCACTGGCCTATCAGCCTAGCTGAACTGGTGACCACAGGTTCAATCAGAGATTCTGTCTCAATAGATAAAGGCAAAAAGCTTCTGGAGAATATTACCCAGAGTTCATCTCTGGCCTGCACACACACACACACACACACACACACACACACACACACACACACACACATGGGACGGGGGTGGGGGGAACTTGAGAATCTGGCAGCACACTCTTGCTTGCTCAGTAGAGTCTCAATCTTAATTCTGTACTGAGAGCAAATAACCTGTATAACTGGGGATTACCTGTCCAAACACTCATTCTCTTTCCTGACCCATTTCACACTTTCCAGGAGGTCACAAGAAACAATTGAACTTCTACTTTCCAGCAGATTTCCTGCTGCTTTCAAGGCTCTCTGAGAGGCAAAAAGAGTTAAGGCAGGAAGTCAGCTTAAGTTCTTAATTAAGGAGAGTCAGTAATAACAGCAGCAAACATTTGAAAATAAGATTTGATATGTATTTTGTTGCCAAGAAACTGCCTGGAGGATATGAGTAGCTCTTGATATTTTAAAGCATACTTTAGAAAAGTCTAACTAGTCTAGATAGCATTAAAAGAGATGGAGAGGAAGTTGATGTCCATTGAATTACTTGTTGGACTATGGTATTCCCCTAAAGGTGATGATACTTGTCAGACAAAACAAAATGTATGAGATATGTCTACTCTCAGCGACCCATCAACTCTTCTAATTGTCTCTGTCTGTACTGGGAGTTCATTCCCTGTAGTGAGTTCCTGCAGATAGGAAACTTAAATTTCAAAGATCTCATGAATGTTATTTTCAGCAATGTTACTCCAGTAACTTGGCATTGTATTCTTACTAAAGATACAATACTACCAACTGCAAATTTTTAAGTAATTCTGAAAATGTCATCTTGTTCTTCTTTATCAAATTCCTTTAGAAAATTGAACATGCCATCATTTGATGTTTAAAATGCATTCTTCCTTTAACTACTCTTGGTGTTTACTCCACAGTGAAGTAATTATGCATTTATCTTTGTATTCTACCAATATAAAATATACTTAATGTTTGCTAGTGTATATTAATTGTACAAAATAATGGGTTTTATCACCCAGAAAGAAAGAACCTACTATATTTGCAGAAAAATGAATGGAACTGGAGATCATTATGTTAAGCGAAATAAGCCAGATTCACTAAGGTAAATATTGCATGCTTTCTCTTAATATGCTCTAGAAAGTCTCTAGGCTTAAGGAAAGAAAAGACATGAAAGTTACTGCAGAACTGTTCAGAAAGAGGAGGAGAAGTAAGAAGCAGGGAGGAGCAGAAACAAGGGAGGGCACTGAGGAGATGAGTATAGGATCAAGCTATGTTTATATGCATGAATGAAGGCAATTTTTAACAGATAAAGGATCTTTGATTTCCTTCATATCTGTAACCCCACAGTATAACACCGTTAGCTAACATGTAATAGATCTTTGTAGATTTTTAAAGTAAATGACTCCCCCTATAAGTGCACATTTAATATTTCTACTGGAGCATCCACTAGGTATCACAATCCATAATCCACATAAAATATTTTGATTTTCTTTCCCACAAATCTTCTGATGTAGTCCTTTTTTTCTCTTAGGAAATGACCACATGATTACATGTCACTGCCACTGCCAAATACTCTTCGACTCTACTACAGGGAACTGTTCCCAGTGCCATAATTAGTCTGTCACCAGTCAGCTAGCTGAGGGTTCTGCTGCTCTGCCTGGAAAGCAATCATGGGCAGACAAGAAGTTCTTCAATTGGTACTTCTTAACAGCTCTCACTTAACAACAGTGAGCGGTTGTAGTAGGCTGTCAGAGCAGCAGTAAGTGTCTGTCCTGCATTATCAGGATCCTTAGCCCTGGGCAGTGGCTGATGTTTCAGTTCTCAGCCTGGGATCTGAGATCCTTGGTCTTGAGAGCTCCCTGGAACTCTCCTGGTGAACAGGCACTGTAGGGTCCTCTTCTCCAGCTCCTCCAGGCCTTTTATCGGCTTGCCTTCTTCTTGCTGCCTTGCTACTTCTTCCCTTCTCTGTGCCTACTCTTGATCTGCTCAGCTACTTCTTTGGTTGTCAGGCTGCTGGTTGTTTAACCCTTTCTGCAACTGACTCGCAGCTCCTGAGATGACTCAAGGTACCTATTTCTGTTACAAGTGAGTTTGGGTGCGAGGTGGGAAAACCTGCAACGCTCCAGAGCCACAGTATCCAATGGGCAATTGAGAAATTGAACCTATGCATAGCCAGGATCACTCGGGCATTTGCTAATGGGAGCTCAGCATGGAGAAAGTATTGTTGCACATGATTCACTGCCAAATATTGTCATTTGATCATGCTCGATGCTTGGAAACTGAAAATGGAGTTGGGAAACTGAGCCCCAGATACAAATTAGACTGTTCAGAATTCCAGCATGTGGAATTGCAGATAGGCAGATAGGCAGAAAACCACTTGGACACATCTGAAGCTTCTGGGTCTTGTTCGGGCATCACTCCTTTCCCATGATGTATGTTATCTCTCCTGCTTTTTCCTTTGTGCTATCTGCTCAGCTGCACTTCTAAAACCTAGCAAGAAAGACTGCTTGAGAGAAGCCTTTATTAGGATTGGTGGAGGGACACCAGGGAGCGCAAGCACAGGCCAGCACAGCAAGCCAACCCATGAGTCAGCCCAATCATACCACTTATAAGGCACAGGAGGTGTGTTTGGACCAATCACGCTTGTTTGAACTAATGAAAGCCTTGCCTCTTTGCACCCATCAAAGCAGTCTCTTATAGAAGTGGAATTGCCCTCTCTGCTCAGGTTGCAAGATCACTCAGTATTCATCAGGGCTTGCGACAGTGAGACAAGATACCTGTTATAAACTGTTTCAAGAAGACCTGAGTGTGCTGTGCCTCCAGAAGCCAGGGAGATCATCTATAGTCTCCGCAGAGCTGTCTCAAGGGACACACAGTCTTGAAGATGGGTGATGCTGGCAGCAAGATGATCCAGCTGGCTGTTAGGTTGACAGTTCTTTGCTTCAGGCAACTCGGGCAGTAAGAAAGTTTAATATTTACTAAATTTAAATTTTCCAGACCCCTTAGCATATATATTTACAAGAAAAATGAACTTCAGGGATGGGTGCTTATAAATATATATTAGAAAAACACTGGCAAAGATCTTGATAGATTTTTTTTTAAGCAATGTCTAACACCTGGCCAGTTCCCAGAGAGAGAGAGAGATGCATTCTCCTTGTGTGTGTCACACCCAACATTGTGTTTGCCTGTGTCCAGAGTGTGGCACATATGCATCTACTAATCGTCATTTCTGTTACCATCTCCCTGATACAAAACAGTGTGACAATCCCAATTACACCCTCCCAATCTAGCTGGATTCTGCATCTGAACATTCTCTTAAGTGAAGACATCATAGAATGTCACTTGCAAGCCATCTGCATTGGTCATTCTGATGCTGGTTTTTCCTGCAGGCTGTACTTCCCTGTTTGCTCTAGTTTCCCTGACTCCAGGCTCTTTGGGCCCAGCTTCTCCCATCCTGCTACATTATTCACAAGTTTTCTTTGCATAATTTTTTTTCTATAAAGTTCTTCTTAATCAGTACAGTTCCATCTTAAATCCTGTGATTATATATTTCTGAGCTCCTAGCATAAGGCATCAAGAGACTCTCTCCATATCACCTGGCTCCCTGTTTATTGCAATTTAAGAAAGCAGTGAATTTGTAGTTATTTGATGTACATCTACTTGCTTTCCTACTCTGGTTTTTATTTTTCAGTGCTGTTTCCAAGGCCTCTAGTAGGTCCTTGCACATGGAATATTTTTGACAAATGGGCTTTGAAGAATGAATTAGGTCCTTAACATAGGAAGAACACAATTCCATGAGTTTATCAGTGAGTTTGTGAACAAATGCATAAAGAATTTTAATTTTCTGAAATTTACATTGTCTTGACTATACCAGTACTAGTATGAAATATTTATTTTACTAACCTTGAGGTCTCTGATTTTGCAACTTTCGTATAACAACTGTAATTAATAGTGTGATTAAAAACATATATTGTAAATATAAAAAAATTAAGAAAATCCCTGGGCATACTGCTTCCACTGTCATAATTACATGAATAAATAAAAATACTTGTTGCAATAACTTATTCTATTCATTTTGTCTTTCTCTTTCCTCTGGTATCACAGAGTTCCTCTGCCGGTTGTCTTCAAAAGTCAGTGGATCCATTAAAAAGCACTATAGCATAATTCAAACTTTCCCAATAATATGAGAAGTCATATATTTCTTAGGGAAAGAGCATTTTAAGTCCATATAACTGTATTTGATAAGCCTATTGAGCACATAAGAAATAAATAGTATATATTTTATGCAAAATATATTAAAATACTTTGGAAGAAGAATAATGTTGCAACTCTGATGAAGCAAAGATTAATCTAAGATCAAATTCAAGAAGAGTAGTATTTTCAACAAAAACAGACACTATCTCTATAAAAGTTCTAGACTTCTTTCTTTCTTTTTTTTTTTTTTTTTTTTTTTGTAAATTTGACACAAACTAGAGCCATCTGAAAGGATACAAGTACTATTTTAAAAATGTCTTCCTAATTCTGGTCTGTAGGCAAGACTGAGTGAGGGCATTTTCTTGAATGACAGCTGATGTGCCCATTGTAGATGGTGCCATTCATGGGAGATGGACCTAGCATGTATAAGAAAATACACTGAGTAAACCAGAAGAACCAAGCCAGTAAGCAATACTCTTTCATGACCCTTGCCTCAGTTCCTGCCTCTGAGTTCCTGTCTTGACTTCTCTCCATGATAAAAGGTGAACTATAAGATGAAAAACCCTTTCCTCCTCAAATTGCTTTGTGGTCATGGTAGGTATCACAGAAATAAAAGCCCTAATTAAGACAAACTCTTAGTGAAATGTCAGGAGATAGAATTCACCAAAATGTTCACTGATGAGTAATGCACCATAGCCAAGGAGAATTTATTTCAGTCAGAAGAAGTATTCTAAAACCTGAGAAAAGTTAACATGGATCATTATATTAACTGTATCAACATTTATATATATATAAATCATTAGTCAGAGAAAAGGCATTGGACATAGATCCAAAACCAGTATTTATTTTTAATAATGTAATTCTTAGCATTTTGGAAACAAAACCTGTTTTCCCAGCAGCATTGTAAAGAAAACCTAGAATTAACCACAACTAACATTCTTAACTTGGAAGGCTGGAGTCACACTTTAAGGTCAAGATTAAGGCAAGTGATTAACTTTCTCCAACAAGGCCAAGCCTCCTAATCCTTCTGAAGTCATGCCTAATGACAAAGCATTAGAATATACATGCTTATGGTGGCCATTCTCATACAACCACTACAATAATATTGATGTGAAGTTAGGTAGATAAGTTAATGTGACAAAAGAGAGTCCATAAAAAGAGCTCTATATTGGGCTGATTATAACCTTTATCATGAAGCTAACTAGACTCAGACTCATGTAGGAGAGATGTTTCTGGGTATGTCTGTGAGGATGTTGCCAGAGAAGAGTAAGAAATGACAGGAAACTTGCCCTGAATGTGAGTAGTGCTATTTTGTGGCCTGAGGATGAAGATGTAATGAGAAGCAGGATAAAGTGAGTGGAGCATCCAAGTAGAGCATCTACAGCTATCTCTTCTTGCTTCGTGATCTACCAAAATATGAACTTGCAGCCTTATCCTCCTGACTTTGCTTTTTCTGGCATGACAGAGTATAATCTCAAACTATGAGCTGAAATAAGCCCTTATTCCCTCATGCTAATTTTTATCAGAAACTTGAATGTAGAAATGAGAAAATTACCTAATACAATAGGTGCATATCTATTATATATACATCTAATGATCATGTATGTATACATTCAAATGATTTATTTATTAGGAAAATTGATTTATTTAAAAGAAGAGAGGCTAGAATGCTATGAGACTATGTTCTTGCACATTGTAAACATTTGCCACTCTTACTGGTTTTTAATAAAACACTGATTGGTTCAGTAGTGAAACAGAATGCAGAGGTGGGACAGTCAGACTAGAAGAAATCTGGGAAGCATAAGAGCAGAGCAGCAGATGACAGGAGATGAAGAAGAAAGAAGATGAGAACGCTGCACTGAAGTAAAGGTACCAAGCCATGTGGCTATACATAAATAGAGCAATGGGTTAATTTAAGAGTAAGAGTTAGCAAGCAAGCCATAGGTCATATAGTTTATAAGTAATAAAAGCCTTTGTGTAATTATTTGGGACCAAATAGCTGCAGGACTGGCCAGGCAGGGCAAAGAAACTTATGGCTACA
Source organism: Sigmodon hispidus (assembly GCA_004025045.1). Lineage (NCBI taxonomy): Eukaryota > Metazoa > Chordata > Mammalia > Rodentia > Cricetidae > Sigmodon > Sigmodon hispidus. The sequence goes on along the minus strand of PVIH01009119.1, from coordinate 39,062 downwards.
CTAGTATAATTTAGTTTACTGTGATTTCAACACTTATAATGGTTGGGTTCCCATAGAATATAAAATGAATTGGATACATACTTTATACTATAAATAAAAATTAATTCTAAACAGATCATAGCTTATACATGGAACTAGATGCTGTAGATCACCTACAAAAAATGTAAGAGCAAGGTTTTTTGATTAAATGGAAAAGAAGACATGTATCTAAATGTCCTCATGCTACATCCTTTTAGTAAGGAACTCTTTCTGAATAGAGTAAGGAAATATTACCCAGAAATAAATCATTGGAAATATTTGTGTGTAGTGTTAAGCACTTTGCTGTGAAGTTTTCTATTTGTTGTCCAATTCATTATCACTACTGAGTTAAAACCAGTTTTACATACACTAAGAAAGAACTTGTTTAGTGAGAAGAATAAAGTCAAATGTCTTCCAATGGATACTGCTAAGGTCATTTTGTTCACTTTGGCTCTTGACTCCCTATATCGCCTCTGATCCATGCACCTGCTTTAGTGCACAGCTTCTCCTAATGGAAACTATAGTAGGAAATCTTATTATGTGGTGTTTCATTAGAAAGCCCAGAGATAGTTCATTTTCCAAATTCAGAAAAAATGCCATTGAGTGGCACCAACATTACCAAGAAGCTCTCTGTCTGGTGATACAAAATAAGGTTACAGAGCTGCTATCACAACATGATAGAAAACTTAAAATAAAGAGAGACCAGCAGGTAGTGTTTAATTAGAGAAAACAGGTGGCTGCAATTATAAAGGTAAGCAACAAGGTCTGAATGACAGCCAAGGACTGGAGACAGAGCTGACTTTTAGAGAGGTGTGGAATGGTTATATAGCATATAGTAGCCCATAGGTAAGATGGGCACCTACAAATGTTATTGTTTACAATAATGCAAGGCTGGGTGATTATGAAGTTGAGGACAGCCATCATTTTAGAAACCATAACTCCTTCTCAGTTTCCAGGTCTGAGTTATAGTTTGGATACTGTAAGAGACTGGCCAAAGGGGACATGAGATCTTCAGGAAGGACTCCAAAATATTACTCTGTAACTATTTCTCAATGACAGCTAAGAATAATGGGGAAAAGATAATACTCAGACATTAGAAAATATAATGAATGCCAGGTTAAAGTTGATAACAATGCACTTATAAAAAAGTTACTGATAGAATGAAGAAATATAAGACCACCTAATATTTTCCTATCTAGATGGAGATTAGAGTGGACCTTTTGGGATCTGCTGAGCGAAAGCAATACTTAGAAATAATGAGGCTTACTTAGTGGCAGAATTGCTTTATTAGTTCCTTTGTCTTCAACTTTTTTAAGGGCTATCACCTTCTTAACCTGAACAATATAGTAAGTACAAAGTTGTGTCTAGGAGAGATGAATTTGGGCAATTTCTAAGGAGTGACACTGGAGGATGCTCCAATATTCCTAATAAAGAGAACATATATATCCTACCACTAAATACAAAGGTATACTAATGCATACTACTGGTAAGCATGAATTAAGTCCACAGTAGTAACAGACTTTTTAATAAATCCAAGCTATGGATCCAACATGAAGATTCCTGTGACATGCTATGGTATTCCCAACTTACATGGACTGAAGTGACATTGCTCTATTCTGTCTTACATTAATTTTAAATTGATGAATGATTTTCCCCCCATGGCAATACCAATGCTATATGTGGGGAATGGAAGTATTGTAACAAAAAAATAAACCATACAAAACAACGAACTATGTTCCTACTTTTCCAAGCTTTGAGGAACTTTTAACTGTTCATGATAAAACACAATGAACTTCTATTCCCCGAGAGGTCTGTATCACTAAATATATAGTCACACCAAAGGGTTAAGAATATTAAACAAGTATCTAATGCATCCCCATACCAAAAGTTAAATTAATTTGCTATTTAATACATTTTCAGTGCGAATGTTCAAGTGCAGTTATGTCAACCTTTCTTCTACTCTGTGTCTTTCCAAGTTTGCAATAGCAAGAGCAGTGTCTCATTTTTGGTTTGCCACCTTGTCAATTTGATCTATATTGTTTAAGAATTTCTTAAAATTTATATTTTTGAAACTTCTGTCAGTTTCTGAAAATAAAGAGTTTGATTCATATATGTGTGCATACATACATTTATGTAATACATATGTATGCATATAAACTTTCAGTTTTCATTCTAAGTGGCAGACTACTCTAATTCTAAGTATCATATTGCAAAGAAATAAGGACCAAATAATAAATAAAAGCAATAAAACAACAAGGACTAAGTTACATAGGGTATAAGCTTGAATTTTGGCACTATTTCAATTTTTCAGTTCTTTGTTTATGATTCATATAATATTTTCTTTTAGATAAATTAATTAGTTGAATGTGTCAAGCTAGTTAAACTCACACTAAATATTTTCCCAAGAGAACTAAGTTGATTCAAATGCTATTAAAACCTTCAAGTGAACAAAATCTGTCTCTAACAAGTCACACATTATTAATTGGAACTGGCTACAGAGGCATATTTTTGGATGCTTGCCGAGAATAATTATGAAACTTCTTTTTTTTAATTTGAACAAGATGAGTTAATCAAGGAAAACTCATCCAGCTTCCTCTGCCTGAAACTTGGAGTCTCTGCTAATAGCCAAGTGATCTGCTCAGTTTTAGGTAGAACTGAAAATCAAAAGAGGACTAGCGTCATTCTTAGGGTCTTGCAGCTAGCTCCTGAGATGTTTGCTTAATTGTTTTATTTTAAATAAATATTATATTTGGTATCTAGAAAGATAATGTTAAACCTTCGGCCTAAATAGCTAGTCAGAGAAGTAGCATTATGAAATATTTATTGCCATATGGCTAAAACTGGCCAAAAAGGTTTCACCAACTTGATACATTTTATTAATTTTCATTGTAATTTATATTTTAATAACACATTTAATATAAAAAATTTGATGTAAATTTTAAAATAAAAATAATTTCAAAATAACTGAGTACTTGCAGAGAAGTACTGATTGTCTGTGCAAGATATGTATAAGAACTATCACTTAGCATCCATTCACTCATCTTTGTTTGCTGATTAAAAGAATTGACTTCTCTACATAGCACATAGTCATCTCAACCTTCTACATCTTAATTAGAGTCTCACTTTCAAGATTTGTAATCGTGGGACATCACTGTAAACAGGGGTAAATTGTCAACTGAAGCCCATTGGTTCTCATCTCCATAGAGCATTCCTAGCTCTTGATTATATAGGCGTTTAATGTTCTGGTGCTGCCCCTTCTAGCTGCCCCTCTGTATTCATTGGCTTTTGTTGTTGTAACAAAATACCCAAGTGAACAGCATAAGGAAGGAGAAGGTATATTGATTCAAAGTTTTGGAGACTCTGCTCTATGGTGATTTGGCTCTATCTTTCTTGGCTTGTGGCAATGAAGATTCATGAAAAAAGTAGTATGCTGGGTCAGAATTTTGCTTCCCATAGTGGTTAGCAAACAGAGGAGAGACTGAAAGGCAGAGGGATATAAGGGGTGCTCTCAGTGACCTAATCTTCTAAGTGTTCATTCAGTCACGAGTGAATCAATGGATTAATTAATGAAGTCAGAGGCATGGTGATCCAGTCACCTCTCAAAAGCCCATTGACAATCAAGCCCTTGACAAATTAATCTTTGGTGATGTTTTCAGATTCAAAACACCTTTCCATTAACCTTCTCATTACCCAGATTAGTGACACCCTCTTTTGCCTGTATATGCTGTAGTCTACAGACCCTGATTAAATTCTTGTGTATTCATTCTCTCTCACTCACCAAATTTTAGTTTAATACTAGTTGGTAATAGACAATTTCTGTAAGAAACTACTTTCTAGTCAAACACAGAGACAAATGCTTTTCAGCTTACCAAAGTCAACACAGAACCTAAGTAGTTCTCCAAATGAGTATAAAGGAGAGATACAGAGATTGAAGCCAATACTGACTTCACTAATTTCCACTGGTATCCTGAAACATAGCTAACCAAAGACCCATTTTACTTAAAACAAACTTCTTTCTGCCTATTGTATAACATAATAGTTAACAGAGGCAAACCAACCATATCAGGACAATTCCATTTGGTATTTGTCAAGGGTTTCAGCCTACCTATAGTTCAGTTGTTTTATCTGACAACTGTGATACATAAAATAAGATGAGTCATACCATATAATATATGGAGAGTATACCCACTTCTAGTGCTATCATGTAGGCTGGGTCAGGATGAAGTCTGTCCTTCTTTGGGGATTCTTTAGTAGATCCTTAGGTGGACAACAACTGACTTTCCCTTCCTCTTAGCTATCTCTTCTCAATTGGCCTGCTGGGTTGAGAAGATCTACTTCATTGAAGGCTCCGTGTTTACTCAGCATCAGAATATGGTACAGTGAATCCATGAACTAGAATGCAAGGGGGCTGAGGTTTGGACTAATTTACTAAAAAAGACATTTGAACAGAAGAAACACAAATAACATCTACATCTGCATAGATGAAATTTTAAGTGAGCCTTTAAAAATGCTTCTGAAATTTTATCCACTCTCCACATCAGAAGATCTTGAAAGATAAAAGGACACGCTAACAATTTACAAGAACAGTCCATCAGTTCTGAAGGGCCTTGATGATTCTATTAACACAAGCTTTGAAGTGGTTTACCAGAAAGCACATATGTTGTCTATAGACATAGCTTATGGCTGGCAAATATTCTAATAAAATTGATTTTGTTAATACTAAGAGGGAAGCCTGGGAATATATTAAAATAGCAAGATATTTTCAGATCTTGGAGTGGCAGTACACACTTTTAATTCTAGAGACAGAGAATTGTCATTATTTAAGCCATCTTGATTTATATAGTGAATTCTACACCAGCCTGAGCTACATAGTTAGATCCTATCTCAATGTAAAACAATATAATATATTACATATATTATAATCTTTTAGTATTAAAAATATTAATATAATCCAAGCAATCTAAATCTTTGTACAATCATGTCTCTTTAGAAAGTATGTTATTAGGACTATGTATCTATGCACATCATATCAACTTGTTTAATTAAATATACCATGATTTTCAAATATTTTTTTCTTTCAGAAAAATTCAAATGACAGAAAATATTGGTTACCATGAATTGAGAAAAACAACAAAACATCATTGCAGGAAAAAATATGTAGCAATGTCTGACAACTCTGCATTGTGATAAGAAGCTAACAAAATGAAAGGGAATTTTTGTATCTGCAGTACTTATGTTATAAAGAAACAAACACATAAAATACTGGTGAAATATAAATAGAGTGTTTAGAGATGAGACTGAAAATTTTTAATGTGTCAACTCTATTCTAGCATCTGAAGTGATAAATATGTTAAATCATTAGATGCAATCATCATTTCACACGCTTATATAGAACAAAGCATCATATTGTTGAACATAATTACATACATATATTTTCTTTTATTGAAATAGATTTTTTTCATAAATTATGTTCTAGAATGATGGTTTTCTCTCCTTTTACTCATCCCAGTTTCTCTCCACCTCCCCTCCCATCTAATTCCACCACCCGCTTCTTCTCTCATTAGAAAGCAAATAGACATCTAAGGAATAATATTAAAACAAAACAAAAACTTCATATGGAAAAACAAGAAAAGGGAGCCAAAGAAAAAGCACAAGAAATGCATATAGATGCAGAGACACACATTCACAGGCCCAGGAGTTCCACAAAAACTCAAACTGGAAGATATAATATATACGCTAAAGACCTGTAAGGTAGGGAAAACATCCTGCCTAATTATGAGACAAAGACACTTCAGCAATGTCATTGAGTTCATTTTCTGTTGGCCATCTGCTGCTAGGCATGGAACCTACCCTTAAGAGGGCTCTGTTTCCCCACAGCTATACATTAAGTGGAATCCAGGAAATCCTGCAGAAGAGGTGGAGAAAGGGTTGTAGGAGACAGAGAGGTCAAAGACACCACAAGAAAACTCACAGAATCAGCTAACCTGGGCTCATAGGGGCTCAAAGAGACTAAAACAACAACCAGAGAGATTGCAAGCCTGCATGGGACTAACCTAGGCACTCTGCATATACATTATTGTTGTGCAGTTTGCTCCTCTTATAGGATGCCTAACAGTAGGAACAGAGGCTGTCTCTGACTCTGTTGCCTGTTTTGGGAACCCCTTCCTCCTACCAGGTTGCCTGATCTGGTCCTAATAGGAGAGATGTCGAGGTACTCAGTCTTACTACAACTTGATATGCCATGTTTTGTTGATCCCCATGGGAGATCTTCCATCTCCTGAACAGAAACAGAGGAGGAATGGATAGGGGAATGGGAATAGAGGAGTGTGAGAGGACTAACTGGGAGCAATGGAGGAAAGGAAAAATGTGGCCCTGATGTAAAATATATAAATAAGTAAATGAATGAAAAGTGGTCTGTTGAGCAGTGAGACTCCAGTGGAGAAAACTTAAACTTTCATTTGCAAGTTGCTATCAATCAATTGGAGTTAGCTTTTCTTAGGAACCAGGCTGTGTGTGTCCACTTCTGCCCTCAGCTCTAGGACCCCATCTGGTATAGACCTGTACAGGACCTGTGCATGCCGCCACAGCCTCTGTGAGTTTATGCTCCAACCCAGCTGTGTCTAAGAGGCCTTTGACTCCTTGATATCCTCTCCTCTGGCTCTTACTTTCTTTCCTGGGCCTTAAAAGGGGGCATTTTGATGGATATGTCTCATATAGGAGTGAGTGTTCCAATTATCTGAATATTGGCCTGCTATTGGTCTCTGTATTTTGTTTCCATCTGATGCAGGATGAAGCTTCCCTGATGAGAGCTGAGCAAGGCACAGATCTATGAGTATACAGAATGTCATCAGGACTTATTTTATTGCTATGTTCCTTTACCAGAACAGTAGTTTATGGTTTTACGCTATGACACTGGGCTATCTAGTATCAGATTCTTGGCCATTCAAGGAACATCTTCTGGAGTGAGCCTTAACTCTAATCAGATATTGGTTGGTTGCTCCCACAAGCTTTGTGCCACTATTGCACCAGCATATCTTGCAGGTAGATGATGCATACAGATGAAAAGGTTTGTAGCTGGATTGGTGTTTACATTTCTCCTTTGGTAGCATGCAGACTACCTTCCAGGACCATGCACACTAGTCCAACAGCTTAATTTCTCCATGTTCAATATGTTGTCTAAGTGTTGTCTTCAGCAGTAGGGTCTTACCATCAATTTGTGAAGAGCCAACAATAGCCTTGGAAATAGCTAGTCTGGGGTGTTTCATGGGACCCCTTTGCCCAACAACTCAATTAGACATAACCCATTTCCAATATTGGGAGCTTCATTTGTTGATGCGTGATAGCCATTTGGGGCTCTCTTTTCCTGTTATTTGATCGCTTTTATACATGTATATACTATAGGTAGCTTCTATAGTAGTGAGTTTCTAAATGAACCCCCAAATATCTGTTAATTTTAGCTATGCCTCCTGATTTCTTCCTGTGGTGGAATATTCTCTGTATAATGTAAATAAAGGAGCTGTCTTGGTCCATGTAGAACACCGTAGAAGTGGGTGGAGAATCAGAGCACAAGCAGGTAGGAAGAAGTTTGGAGTTTGCCAGTCTCCATCCGACCCCCAAGAGGAACAGACATGTAAGAGGTACTGGCCAGCCACGGGCTGAGCCACGTTGCGGGAAGATTAATAGAAATGGGTTAATTTAAGAAGAAAGAGCTAGCTAGTAATGGGCATAAGACATGGGCCAAACAGTTTAAAGGATATAAGCTTGTGATTCATTTCTTTGGGGGATAAAAAATAAGAAACTGTGCGCGCCAGGTTGCAAACCTCGCGGGGCCAAACAGGTGCCAGGAGAAACTTTCTACAACATCTTCCTTTCTCCTCCTCTTCCCTCCACTATCTTATTTGGTCTTTCCATTTCAGCCACCTCCCAGCAAACCTTGTCCATCCAAAGCTATTTATACTATTTTCTTTTCCTATGGAGATCCATGCTCTACTTCCCTTACTCCCTCCCTGACTTCTGTGGTTATATAGAGTGTAGCTTGCTTATTTATGACTTATCAACTAACATCCACAGTTAAGTCAATAAATATCATATTTGTCCTTTTGGGTCTGAACAACCTCACTCAGGTTGAGTTTTTTTTTTTTTTTTTTTTTTTAGTTCCATACATAATTACCTGTAAATTATATGATTTCATTTTTAATGACTGAATAATATTCCGCTGTGTAAATATATCATATCTTTTTGTCAATTCACCTGTTACATCTAAGCTGTTTCTTATTTTTGACTATTATGGATACAGCAACAATGAACATGTTTGAATAAGTGTCTGTTGTAAGATGATGTGTCCTTTTGGCTATAGGCCCAAGTGGTATAGCTGGATTAAAGTAGATTATTCTCATATTTTCTGATGAGCCATCACAATGATTTGTATAGTGGCTGTACAAGTTTTTGCTCCCATCAGCAATGGGTGAGTGTTCCTTTTGCTCTGTATCCTCATCAGCATAAACTGTCATTGTCTTGTATTGATTTGGGCCATTCTGATTAGTGTAACATGAAATCTCAAAGTAGTTTTGAGTCCCCTGATAACTGGGGATGTTGAACATTTCTTTTAAGTGTTTCTCATTTACATTTCCTCTCATGAGAATTTGCTGTTAACATCTGTAAACCATATTTTAATTGGGTTGTTTTTTTGATATTTGATTTTTATAATTTTAAATACATTTTGGTTAAAAAAAAAAACTTTACTCATTCTGTTTGCTGCCACTTTGTCCAAGTAATGGTATCCTTTGCTGTGTAACATGTTTTCATGAGCTCCTCTTTATTAATTGTTCTTAGTGCCTAAGCTAATGGTGTTCTATATAAAAAGTCTTTTCTTGTGGCAGTGAGTTCAAAGATATTTCCCACTTTCTCTTCTTTCAGGTGTACTGTATCTGGTCTTATGTTGAAGTCTTTGATCCGTTTGGAGCTGAGTTTTCTACAAGTTGTATCTTAGGATTTTCCTTGCTGTGAAGAAGCACCATGATAACTTTAACTCATAAGGGAAAACCATTTATTTCGGATGGATTGTATTTTCATAGGTTTAGTCCATTCTCATTATGGTGTGACATGGTGGTGTGCAGACAGACATGGTGCTGGAGAAGTAGCTGAGAGCCATATATCTTACCTGCAGGCAACAGGAAGTGGTCTGAGTGTCATACTGAGTATGGGCTGAGCAAAGGAGACCTCAAAACCCACCCCCACAGTGACACACTTCCTGCTACTCCAAAAAAGCCATACTTCCTAATTGTGCCATTCCCTAAGAGCTTATGAAGGACAATTACTTTCAAACTACTACAAGTAATATGCATGGATCTATTACATGTTTCCTCTAGTTTGACCAGCACCATTTGTTGAGAATGCTGTGTTTTTTTATTCCAATGTGAAATACACACATTTTTATCTGTCAATTATACTTCAACAAAATTGTCTCTGGGACTGAAGAGATAACTTGAATATATACCCTAGTCCTAACCCTTTCCACATAAGCATAATAAAATCAGTTCAATCCTCAAAACCCATATAAAATCCTGGCATAGCAATCCATAGCTGTAGTGTCGTTGCCCACATAGCAAGATGGAAGACAGAGGCAGAGGAATCACCAGAAGCCCAAGGGCAAATGCAGTGATGAGCAAAAAAAAAAAAAAAAAAAAAAAAAAAAAAAAAAAAAAAAAAAAAAAAAAAAAAAAAAAAAAAAAAAAAAAAAAAAAAAAAAAAAAAAAAAAAAAAAAAAAAAAAAAAAAAAAAAAAAAAAAAAAAAAAAAAAAAAAAAAAAAAAAAAAAAAAAAAAAAAAAAAAAAAAATGGTTGTCATTTTCTGAAACCAGGTGGGATATAAGAATTAACATCTGAGTGCCTGAGTATGACGTCTGCACATACTTATTTATTGTCACACACATAAATGCCCAACCCCTAACCCCACCTACCCACCCATACAAACATACAAACATTCACACTAGTTAAAATAAATGAATAAAACTTAAAACAAGGGGAGGAAGACTGATGAAAATTAAAAATAATTAACAAATGAAATGTTACATATGTGTAGGCTCAAAATACAATGAATCCATGTGGAAATGAGTCTATTTAGACATTATTTCAAATTGAAAAAGAAGAACAATAAAGTATCAAAGAAAATAATTTTTACAATAAGAATGCTTTTTTTCTTTAGAGGAAGGACATGGTTTGGTATAGCATAAGAGATTATCACTGGCTATAATAATCTGGAGACAAATTTGCACTCATCAAAGCCAAATTTATAGCCACTGTTTAAATCTCATATCTGTTTTAGTCCAAGATCTTCAATTTTGAACTAACATTTTTAAGTGTCGAAGGCCTGTTGCCAACTTTAAATCCCAACATCAAGACTATGTCCGCACTTCACCATTCAAATGGTTTCCTGATTGATTACACTCGCACTCTCAGTATTTACCATACACCAGCTAGAAAGGCCTTTTGAAAATCTAGATCATATATAAACAATATTACACTATAGTTTCTTATTCCCATTTATTCCTGTCCAAAAGCTTGATAACAGTATTGGAGACCAATATACCGTTTCTCAAACAGGATCAATACCAGATTCTAATATCCTTTTTACACACATCCTTTTCCCTCTATCAGCAACTGCCAAAAATCTTCATAGCACTTACGGCTGAGAAATTTTTCATCTTACCAGTTCATTTTTACAATTTCCTCACCAGATAATTTTTCCCCACTTTGTAAAAACCTAAAGAAAAAAGCTCCCTCCTCTTTGCTGCACCCCAGTCTTTCAAGGCAGCTGTAGACCTCAGACTGAGTGATTGACAGGTCATAGCAATGTGCTGCTCAAAACGCTGGAGACCGAAAAGTACAAAGTCTTTATGATCAGTGTCAGTTACTCGCTGTGTCTTCACAGACGGTGCTTTCTAGGTGTCCTCATATGGCAGGAGAGAGTGACACAGGTCACCCAGGCATCTAACATAACTTCACCAGTCTCTTCAAAATGGTCTTGCACCCTGACCTAATCACTCCCTAAATCTCTTTACCAAGATTGCAGTCTATTTCAATACATAAATTTTGGAGGATTCACAATTTCAAACCCTACCATTTACCAGCTGTTTAGAAATATTTACCTAGAATTAAAAAATGTCTTATATTTATGTCTTAACTCTCTGCCAGTACCTAGTATAGAATTTTCATGAGGAAGTAATTTTTAGTCAATTTGCTCATCTCAATATACAAAGCATCAGAATAATGTAAAGCCAATGACTGAAACTGAAAAAAAATATTAAGTTTATTAGTCCATCAATAAATTCCAAAACTGATTATCTTTAGGTTATCATATAGTCCTTTCTAAATGGAGATCCCTCAGAAAATATTGATGCTGCTATATGATATTGAAGTACCATAGAATTCTGATTTTTCCTTTGCTTCTGATTTCTCCTATAATATACGAGGTGCGTAAGTGTTGAAATTCTGTTGTTGAATGGAAAAGGTAGTCATCTCCCTGACCTTATACATCTTAACCTCTGTAAACCTGCAATATATCAACAAGCAAGGCAAAGCAGACATTCAAAAGATTTAGTATAAATGTGGAAGAGTTAAGTGATAAATAGTAAGTCCTGCAAAAGTGTGATGGAAGAATCTCTTGGTATATTCCTGCTAATTCTGGTCAGTTCTTATTGGTATTTAAGCTAATTCTGTATAAGCCTAATGCTTTCTGTGTTTTCTTTCTGCAGTGGATGTGGTCTCATGGCAGTATTAACTTCCAGGTAAAGATACGACTTTATCCATTTTACTTTATTAACTTTGACTTGTAAGCACCAACTTTTATTGTCATATTTGAAACTACATATGCTTCCCCCCCAATCTAATCTTAGGAAGAATTTTAAAGCTCAATTTTGTCTATAATATTTTCATAGTGTGTCTATATATTACTAAGTAGTTTTGCCTTCAGATTATCCCAATTTCTCTTTAACATTCATATGGTACTTGGTTCAAGGGGTAAAAAATAAATATTTCTATGATGCAAAATAAATCTGAAGTTTGTATCTAGATAAATAAGGTTTAAGTGATTTTGTACTCTTAAAAGTTAATTTCAGAAAACAAAAGAGAAAGATGAAATGTATGGCATATCACAGGTGTTAATGGTAATAACTGAAAGAAAATGCAAAGCAGGAGAAGAAAACATGAAATAAAGACAGAATGTAGTTTTTCATGAAATGGTCTGGGAAAGTATCACATAGCAGATGCATGTTTCTTAAGCACAAGAGTGAAGGGTGCAGACAAGTGATGAGACAACTGGAGGAAACACACATAGTCAGAGGATAGGGCCCATGCAAAATGGTCCTAAGGGTATGAACCTGCATGTCTGGGAACAGGAAGAATGTTACCTGGGAAAATAACACTGAAGATAAAAGAAGTGTGAAGGAATGAGTGATATGCAGTGAATGGTGAGAATCAGGTATCTCATGGCTAGAAACTGGGATATAATTCTAAGTGTAATAAGATACCATCTGAAAAATGGGAGTAAAGGGTGGTGTGTTCCATACATTTGGTAAAGATGGCTTTACTTAATATGCTGAAGAGATCACACCATAAGGAAAAGGTAGAAATAAAAACAGTGAGTAGGAAACTTTGGTGAGATGATGGTGTCGTTGAACACGATGCTGCCATCAAAGGATGGACACATTTTCCAAGTATAGTCAAAAAAATACACTACAAGACCACTTGACAGAAATGGATCAAAGGTTAACGGCCACATCAACTAAACAAACCATGTTCTATTAATTTGTATTGGGAAATGATAAAAGGCCTGGACAGATTGGACCATAGTAAGATTATTAGTTCAGTTTGTGCCATGTTAAATATTTTAAACTTTTTTAAAATTTATTTTTACTTATTTGCCTTGGTGTTTGCCTGGAACTGGGAACCAGAACTACAGACAGTTGTTAGCTGCCATGTGGATGCTGGGAATCAAACTCAGGTCCTCCAGAAGAACAGCCAGTGCTCTTAACTGCTATGCCATCTCTCCAGCCCCGTGCCATGTTAAATTTGAAATACATCATGACATTTAAGTGAAGATATTTGCAAGCTGTTGGACATATGTATCTGAGACTCAAAGTAAAGGTCTGAGATGGAGAGACGACTGCTAAAGATACAAATGACATTAAAAATTATGAGAGCACAGAGCAGGAAAGATTCATCAGTGGATACATCAGTAGACAAAGTGCTTACTATCTAAACATGAGGACTAGGGTACCATCCTCAGCACCCATAAAAAGGCTGCAGAAGGCAGTATGTGCTAAGGAACCATGAACAACAGGATCCCTAGGGGGTGCTGACATTTTAATCAAGTTCAGTAATTGCACTCCAAGTTAGCGGACAGATCCTCTCTTAACAAAACAAAGTGTGGAGCAATTGAGAGATAAATCTATTAACAGCCTTGCCCTCCACATACATGCAATACACACATAAATATGCACATGCCCAGTGAGTCTACCCACATATAATAAACACTACATACACCTATACGCACACACAAAAGCCATATGAAACTTCATCTTAATGGGGAGACTAGATGAAACCATCAAAGCAAAGAAAGGCTGAAAAGAAAATGGGCTTGATTGATGTAAGAACTATGACAGCTTTTAGAATACAGGATTATTAAGATTGAGGGGTGGCTTTAAACAATATCACTGGGGCAAATACCTTTCTGACAGAAAGTAATCCCTATATCAATTATGTGAAAGTAACTTTCTAAACCATTTTCTCATGACCCTTGGCAACATTTAAGAATGGGACAAGAGCTGTGATTTGGGTTTCAGCAAACACATTTAAGGCTTTGTGGGTATTAAACTTCTACTATGTGAACTTGGTGCCAACATTTTTTATTTCTGGGCTCATTTTCTTATCTATACACCACAGCTTAAAATTTCTACTGTAAAATATCTTAAGCAGCCAATATACACAATGCATTAAATTCTCCACTTAACTTCTCAGAGGCCGGGCTGCTTATCCTTCCTGTGTGCTTTCATATCACCAATGTTTAACAGCAAAAGCCACTGCTCCCACGCTAATATCTGATGACCATGACATTGTTGTGTGTTCCCCCAAGGATAGTGGAATTGTGGCTACACAATGAAGATACAGAGCTCATGGAATTATTGAATATATCTTTGTTGTATTACCTACAGTCAAACCCACCACTTTAGTCTCAACAAGAAGGAAAGTTAATGGGGGCAACCAGCTTAGTCTTCATAACTTGCACACGTTCTTGAAAAGTAATATTCTTCCTCAGTAAAGCTGATGAAAAAAAAACTAGAGAGCCAAAGGCTTTCAGACTAATTCTAATGATTGGCAAAAACTACTCAAAGGCTTCTTACTAGGGAAAAACGGCCACTTGTCCCTACTGAAGTATCTGGTATTGTCCAAGCTTCTGAAAATATAATGAGTCTCTTTATCCGCTAAGTTAAGAGTAAAAACTAAATAAATACTAGAGTTTGTTTTAAAAGATCAGCTGGTGAATAAATAAACACTACAGTAATCAGTATTCATAAAAACAAAAATTAAAATATGTATTTTAGGTTATTAAATTCTAAACCAGTGAGGTTCATGATGTCTTAAAAGCTGTGTTTCATGCTGTGAAATGCTTTTGTCTTATAATTTCATTTTTTTTCCACTCAGTTTTCAGACAGCTGAAAATTGTGAGTTTATAGAACAAGATGTACTTTCAGTTCTTATTTTATGGCCTCATACGATGGCATGTACTATTATGAAAACAATTCTAAATTGTGCTTTATTATATTATATTGTGCAATTTATATTCAGAAGATGCTATCAGCACTGGGGAACAGACAAATTTAATTTAAAAAACACAATGTTCCTGTTGTCCTAATAGTTATTAAAAGAAAACTCTTCCCAGGAGATGGTTTCAGTTTCTTCTCAAAACCATCCCGCCTGCTCCGATGAAGCCATTGGAGTACAAGGAAAAAGCAGCCACATCATAGATCATAAAGACACTGTGAGCAGTAACCTTCACAGAGCCCTTCAAATCCTTCTAATCAAGCCCTTTATTTTCTAGATGAAACCTAAGAAATTGGGTGAGAATAACTGATTCAGCTAGGTCAGGCTTAAGCTATATGTAGAATTATGTTCCTCCAACATTCAATCCAGGAGTGCTTTGCATTTATTGTCACAAATGATAGTAGCCTTCTAGGAGGCATAAACAGACACAAATCTATTTATGTCATTCCTGAATTATCTCAGAAAGCCATAACCTTTCCCATATTTTTATAAGTAGAAGCTACCATCTTGAATGCACACATAACTTAGTTGCTGTCTCTTATGTCTTCATTACTTACATGCCAATGTCATTGTCAATCCCTTAATGGAGCATGGATTCCAGGAAAGCAAGAGCAATGCACACTGGGAGCATTGCTGAGTTTGCTGAGCTTACATTATGTCTAATCCATAGACTTCCTCAGGTAAACATTGCTTACTTAAACAAATAGAAACTGAGGGAATGCAGAATTCCATTAGTCCATATGAGTGATCTTTAGGATACACAATCAAAGAGCATACTCAGACACCACATGGAACAAAATACATTGGAAGATCACTGGAAAGTAACATGTGGCATGAATTCTGAGAGACACTGAGAGATGGATATCGGGAAAAGGCTGAAATAGCAGAGAGAGGAAACATCACAGTCACATCTCACCCAGCTGTCTTTCAACTTCCTCAGCCTCACTCCTGATCACTTCTGCCTGCTCTGGTTTCCTACGCTGCCTTAAATACCCTTATCACCAGCTGTATCCCATCCAGGTTAGGATTAAAGGTGGGAGCTACTCTATTTGGTCAGCCTTGAACTCACAGAGACACAGAAAGTTCTCTGTCTCTGGAGTTATGGGATTAAGAGTGTAGGTGTCCACTCCCAGGCTTTCTTCATGCTGGGATTAAAGGTGTGTGCCATTGAAGCCCAGTGGTTTGGCCTTGTACTCAAAGATCAAGAAATTTCTGAGCTGTCTGCCTAGTTTTTGACTGGGTGTTGATCTCTTGATATTTCAGGTTTTTGAAACCATTTAACATATCACCACAGTAACATAATTTTTGCAGCTGGGGAATTCAAAACAGAATTGTTTTGTGATTATGAGAGTTTAGAATGAAAAGGTAGACAAGAGAACATAATCTTTTAACTCCTCCAAGCTGTGTTGGCTGGTCCTGAATATCAGAGGGTAGTGACCAGAGAGTTGAAAGAGAGATGGCTGAAGTCCACAAGGAGAATGAAATCTGTGCTCAATGTTGGAGAAACTAGAGGGACTGACTAATAAGGTATAATCCAAGAACAATGACAGAATGGAGAACACAAACTTCCATTGAGAGTCATGTACTAAATCATGGACAAATACTAAGGGAGAATGTATTGATCTGATTGTGGCAGATGTGTTGTGATGTATAGCCATAGGTTTTATAAAGAGATGGGAGAAGAAAGTTAAAGAAAAAGAAAGAGAAGATAAAAGAGGAAAGAAGTGGGAGAGGGGTGAGGGATGGAAGGAGGCAGAAGAGGAAAAAGAAGAAAGAAGGGAAGAAAAGAGTAGCTATTTGGCAACACCAATGCCCAGCATACACAGTGCTTTCATACACATTTTTGTTTAACTTCCACAAAACTCTCCTCATTTAAATGGAAAAATTGACACAGCATTGGGATCAACACAGTTAAGTTAACCTCTCACATATCCTTAGGCAAAACAAAGACATGATCCAATTAGAGTGCCTCAACTCAAAAGCTCTCCCTGCACGTACACATCTAATCCATTTAACACAGCTGGCTCATGAGTTTTCTCTTTTGGTTTTATTTTTAGGTAAACTGTAGAAATTGCAAAACATCTTTACACAGTAACATTCTTATCTTATAATAACTCCATGAAGGCATTTTCTTCTTCTGTTTTACTGGTGAAGAAACTGGGTAAAGACAATCTGCTTTATCTAAGTTAAATCCTTATAATGGCTATGTAGGGATCAAAATGATATCTGACCTTTGGTTGATCATTCCTTCCCTTATAATATGTGGTAAAACCCATTATTCAGTATATATAGCACATTCAACCAGCACCAGTATCCTAGCAGGATCTCCTACATTTGCATCTTCACAGAACATCCTCTGGAAGGAAATTATTAGGCATGGATGTTTCACAGCCCTCTACACAGAAGAGTGAATTCAGAAACTCAGAAACTAACCCAGAGAGACATTGGAAGAAGGTCTCAGAACATAAAAAACAATAGTGTTTTATTCTGAAATCCTATGAAGGTTTTTGGTAGTGTATGTCAATAAACACAACCCTTAGCAAGCTACCCTGGTCTACATTGCAAAAGATTTCTCCTTACAAAAATTGAAACAGAGGAAGTAGAGAGGAAGAAAAGAAAGAAAAGAGAGAAGAGGAAGGAAAGAGAAAAGATAGGAGGAAGCGAGGAAGGGATGGAAGGAGGGAGGGGGGAACAAAATCTTACATTGTGCCTTATTCTCAACTAATTACTCTTTGTCTATATTTAATAAGTCATTTAATTTATTGAACCAAAAGCATCAGTCTGTTGCTAGGTAAGAGCATTCCTCCTTGGTATTCCACATCCATACAGCTGGGAAGTAACAAACACTGACTTCACATGGATCCTAATTTTGACTCCACAATGCCTGAACCTTGAGAAATTCTTTTATAATAATAATAACTCCATCATGTGGCTGTAAACCTGGGTTTCTCACTTATTAGATGACTCTGACATAGCCTGTTGCTTCCACCCATTATCTATCTAATGCAACTGTCCAGTGTGCCCCGGAAATACAGAACAGTAGGAGAAACCATGTAAAGTATACTGGCAAGGTTCTTAGACTATCATAGATTTCAGCATTATTATGCAATTATTTCAATAACCTGTATCTGAGAGTTAAAGACAGAAATAATTCTATTTTGCAAAACTGGAAGCTAGAAATTTCCCACAGCACAAAATTTGATACTTACTTAGATGCCGTTGAAACTTTTATTTAATAATAGAACTTTCACAGTATGCATCTGGAAATGTCCACCCACTTCTTGACCTTTGTCCTTGGTAAATTGTCTTTTGAGAATTGTCTAAGAAGCACTAACTATTTCAAATTGAGCTTCCAAGGCCTCTCTTCTACCAGTCATTAGAGTATTATAATAGTCATCATTTGACAAAGTATGAAAATAAAAAGGATATATACATACATATATAATGTAGTATATATGCATACACACTAAGTGCAGTTGTACATTTTAAAAAAATATTTCAGTTAGTTCATTAGATATATGAAAATGCAATGATTAGCACACAATTACTAGTGTCTATAAAAATTAGGTCTTGTGAGGTCAAGAAGTCCCAGATGCTTAGAAACTGGAACACCAAGAACGGCTATAATAGAACTGAAGCTGAAAATGGTGGACAGCCTTCCTGGATCAGTCAGGAAGCCTGAGAAATGCTTGCTGTCTTACTGGAAGCCATAGTCCCTGGGCCCAAGAGCTCTGGTGTCCAACACTAGGGGCATAAAAACATTCTTAATGAAGAGCAAATAAAATTCTTCTTTCTCTGCCTATAACCAGGCAATCAGTATAGACACTCAAGCCCACTGGGGACAGAAAATCTTTACATACTTTACTGATTCACATGCAAATTTCTTCCAGGAAGATACTCACAGATGCATAAATTTCATGCCTAACTATCATTTTGGGGCTAGTGAGATGGCTTAGTTGACATAGTATTTGCTATACAGGGACAATGAGTTCAATTCAGAGCCATGGTGCCCCTGGAAAATTCTAGGCATGGTGATGCACACCCATCATCCTGGCACTGGGAAGAACATAGGTATGTCATGCCCAACTACTCTTACCAAATTGGTGAACTCTGGATTCAGTGAGAAACCCTGAAATCAAAACATAGAGGTTAGAGGTGGAGAGCTATAGAGAAAGATACATGATATTAGTCTCTAGATTACACACACACACACACACACACACACACACACACACACACCCCACAAAATTAATACATTCTTCATTTATTTATTTGAAAATTTCAGGTCAGTATTGATGTCCTGACTTACATAAAAATTGTTAATAAAAGATTACTTCTATCATGTTTTTTAAAAGATTCATTTATTTATTATGTATACAGTATTCTGCCTGCATGTATGCTTGCTTGCCAGAAGAGGCACTAGACCTCATTACAGATGGTTGTGAGCCACCATGTGGTTGCTGGGAATTAAACTCAGGACCTCTGGAAGAGCAGCCAGTGCTCTTAACCTCTGAGCAATCTCTCCAGCCCCCTATTATTCTTTATTATAGAGAAAAAGAAAACAGAGTCTAGAAAAAGGAGGAAATAAAAATGATAAATTTTTAAAGTTGACTACTCAAGAACAAATTGTAAGTGCTTCAGATTAGTGAAAATAAGCAACAAAAATAATTTTGAATAATATCCTAATTTCTAATATATCTAGCAACCAGAAGTAATCCAAATAGGTGACAGTAACATGTATTAGATAAGTTTTAATTTATTTACTATTATAATTTTTAAAAACTTCATTTGTTATAAATGATTTACATTATCATTAATGTTTTGTGCTACCAATGATAGTTATATAGTGGCATGTGACTGCATTTTAGGATATATATACACATATATGTATATATGTAATATTATTAATCTTTCTCATATGTGGGGAATCTTAGTTAATTTGGTGTACATCCTAGCATGTCTTGGTTATGATGCCAATCATATAAGTATACATCTTTGAGGCCAACTTTTACATCCATAGTAGACCTACCCAGCTGGTGACCCTGGACCTTCAGTGCCTCACACCTTGCCCTCTAAATTTCATAGAAATGCAGCAGCCAGAAGATTCTAACTCCTTCCCCATTAAGTGCCAATGTGTGACTGTTGGTATCCTGAAACTTCAGGTATCAAGACCAAATGGTTGAGTAGATATAATATTTTATTTAGAATTCTTAAATAGCCATTTTCCAAGTTCAATCTAGTGGGGTCAGGGAGAACTCAGTGCAAAAGAAAAAAAAAAAAAACCAATATCTTTGTCCTACTCCCCACAGGCTGAAAACAACCTAATCATTACATCAAAGCTGCTGAATTCCCTTCTGGGAGGCCTTGAACCTGACCCTCTTTGTCTTTCCTTGATATTTGGGTAGACAGTTGACATTGAGTGTCTTTATTCAATTGTATCATTGGTATAGGAAAGTGCTACCATCCATTCACTTTTTCATTCAAGCACTAATTCACTCATTTAGCCTTCTGTGGGCATAGAGTTGGTGAAGAGCATTTATTGATAGCTAGTGAAAATTCACTCATTCTGCTTCCATTTAATGAACCAAAAGCATCAGTCTGTTGCTAGGTAAGAGCATTCTTCCTTGGTATTCCACATCCATACAGCTGGGAAGCAACAAACTCTGACTTCACATGGATCCTAATTTTGACTCCACAATGCCTGACTACTTTATCACAAATAAATTATTTGCTGATTGTCTCTAAAACTTATTATATCCTTTTAGACAAATAAAAATAGCATTTTTCTCATAAGATAGTTTAACAATGAATGGAAATGAGTAGGTGTTATCTGAAATTGAGATAGCACTTAACTAAGTATACTTAGGCATATGAACTATTACTTATTTATGTAAAGTGGCAAAACTAAGATACATTGCTGATAAATTAAAAAAATAACTTGAGACACTTTATGACTAAAAGCATTTTCTAGTATAAGGCAACCAGATTATCAAGCTGGGAATGATTGCAAAACTTAGTAGAATTTGAGAGCAGAATGTCATACTATAGATAAATAGAATGTAATTTTAGTCATAAAAAATACATATATGAGTGTACATATATGCATACAGATATATATTTATATTGATAGAAATATTTTAAAAGTTAAGACCTTCTTTAACATGGGTTGGCTATAATAGAGGGGAAATAGAAACACAAAATATATTGTATGTCAAATATTATAATTTCCTTGATTATTAAAGAACACATTCTTCATTAAAAATAAGTCATGCACATTTTCTGTTCATTGATGTGGGATGTCATTTAAGACATTCCATCATTCTCTGCTTGATCACTCTTATATGAGCTCATGAGATGTCCAGGGAAGAGACAATGATAGCCAGAACATTAAAATGTAATCAAGATATGCAAATTCATATTTAAATGTGATTTGCTGGGAAAAAAGAAATTAATCTAGGCATGGTCAAATAAACAATGTGTAATATGGATAATTAATCACCAAATTAGCAGCTGAGGTCCCTTGAGGAAATTATGCAAATTGAAAAGGCCCCCATCCACTGACACAATTAGACCACTTAATGCAAAATTCTCAATAAAATAACCCTTGGGAATGTCACAAAACAAATAGCCCATCAACCATAGGATCCCAACTCCATTTCAGTAGTTAACATTACTTACTACTATTTTTTCTGGCGTTGGCCTCATTCAGAAGGTGACATCATATTTTGCTATAAAATACTGAAAAATTCCACATCGTGGATGAACAATGATACCAGTTTCCTCTAAACCCTAGATTTTCCCTATCAATCAAATGTCTTATTATTGAAGTGAAAAATGTTGTAAATGAAAATCTTCATGAGTGACAAAAGGCCAATTATGTATTTCCTGTCAGTAACAGCAAAGGCAAGAAAATATTAATGTACCATAAAAAGGAGCCTACTGGAGCCTGATGTTAACCAATCATTAGGTCAGCAGCAAAGGAAGCATTCCTCTCCTCACAGGCAGGAAATGCTGTCATCTCAGGCATTAGCCTTCTGTCCGTAAGAATTTCATAGTGTTGCTCCATGCCTTCTCCTTACATGTATACCCCACGAAATTGGGGATGATGTATTGCCCACTAAATCCCAGTAAATGCATGCCTTTAACTCTACAGAGACACCAAAGCTCCTTTGATAAAAATAAAGATTCCTCACACCCAGAAAAAGCCTTATTATCCTTATCATTATTATCATTATATATTATAATTGCTTCTGAAGAGACTAGTCACGGAGAATAAATTGTATTAGTGCTGTGCCTACTGATGGCTTAACTGTAGCTATAATGCATAGGTATCATTTGCATGCCTGACATTATGAAGCTATCTACTTATCCCTGCCACCACTGCAGAAAACCTACAGATTCCAAGCTTCGTGAGTCTCCAGGTATCATGGAATGTCACACCAAGCAATACATCAAATGATGTACCCCATACTCTGCAGATGGTACATGACTGAACTGGCAACAAAATGTAGCTGTGTTGTACACTCCACTCAGCCTCACCACATCCAGAAAACCAAACTCTGACTGTACATCCTGCTAATGTCACCAGTGTTTATTTCCTGGAGCTGTCTTGAGGGCAGGGTAGGATCACCCTAGAAGACAAAGAGTCATATAACTGAGAAGAGCAAATTAATTTTAGCTCTAGCATATGTTTTCATCATTCTCTGTTGTTCCAAAATTAAAAGTTTAGCTCAGGTAAAAGTAGAGTCTGCTCCTCTGTAAGAAAGGAATGTAGAAGGAGATAGACATCATGAACTAGAACACTGAGAAACCCTCCCTACTCTCATTAATCAAGTGTGAAAGTATGCCTATATTCACTCTCATAGTCTCCCAGGACTGTTAGCATATGAAAAACAAATCAACTAACGCAAGAATTTTTAAGCAGTGTTCTACAGAACACAGGGGCCCTGAAACATACTCCAGAATACAGTGAAGGGACATGGTTGAGGTACTACAATACTCTAGGCACCCTCCCCAACCTTCAAACAAAGCAAGTCTGTCTCATAGATTCAGCAAACATAAATGAGATATTCAGTAGTTTAAGTAAGTGTGTACCTCTTTATATCATGACAAAAATCTGACTGCCATCTTGGTATTAAGAAGTAAAAGCTTTCAAAGTTGAAGATGCCTTGACAGAGAGTAATGTCTCTTTGGACCCAGTAAGGTACTAGAAAATCTCTTGTTATGGAGGTGATCTGCCCTTTCTATTGTGTCTCTGGTACAAATGCCCACCTGCTATTCCATTTTGTTTCCTTGTTCATGCACAAGAAATGGCCCTCATCAAATGCAACCACCTGCTTTGGACTTAAGCTTCTAAAAGTATGCACAGAATAAACTTATCTTTTATCAATTATTCAGCCCAAGATATTGCCACAGTAGACAGAAAAACAAGATAATAGCTTTTAAAGAAATAGTTCAGAAATAACAGTGTGATGCTGATACCCTCCCTGGTGCAACTTTACTAATTTCTGTGAAAAATCATGGAGATACTGTGAAATAATATATATATATATATTTTCTGGCCTTTGTCTGTTGTTCCTGGCCAGAGTTCCTACAATCTCCATTACTTTATAAGTGATCATTGTAGATCAATGTGAGAGGCCTCCATTATCTTTTCCCTGGTATTACTGCTCTCAAAATAATTTCAGAATTAAGGAGATGAAATGAACATCCTTAGTTGTGTATAACAAGCTCCATTCAGCTTGAGTTTATGTAATCCAAAAACCTTTTGGAAGTTCCTACAGATTGGGAGCAGGTTGTCTGGGACCCAACAATAAAATCTAGGGTTGAAACTTTAACCCACTCTGGCTTTCACCTCTGTGGAATGGAAAATAGATGGTGCTTATGTTTTAATCACCCATAAACAAAGATGTAATAATTTTTTTAACCTAACAAGTCCTCTAGAAAATGGCTAAACTACAGTGTTCAAGGAGTACCCAGGTAGCCAAGCCCATCCAAGTGCCAGAGGAAAGTACCCTATCTGGGTCAGTTTTCCTTGTCAGTTCTACATAATCATGAGTCATCTGGGAAAGAGTTTCAGTGGAATGGTTTACCTGTGACCATGTCTATAGGGAGTTGTGTTAATTGTTGGCTAATGTGGAAGGGCCCAGCCTATTGGTTTCACAGTTCATAAATTCTATAGAGAGGCAATTTGAACTATTCAGACTCAGACTCCAGCAATTCTCAACGTGCAGGATGATACCCCTTTGGGGGTCCAATGAGCCTTTCACAGGGGTTATATATCAAATTCCCAGCATATCAGATATTTATAATATGAATCGAAATAGTATCAAAATTATAGTTATGAAGTAGTGATGAAATAATTTTATGTTTAGGGGTCACTGCAACATAAGGAATTGTATTAAAGAGTCGGAGCATTAGAAAGGTTGAGAAATACTGCTCTCAGTTCTTCTTTGAACATGACCTGTGGCCTCAGGATGCTTTTAACTCCTCATTCCTCTAGCTTTGCACAATGGCCAGGATTCTTGTGCATGTTGAACCCACTCTTGTATTTCCAGGTTACCCTGAACATGAGCTACACTATCCATTCATTACCTCTGAATTTTTGGATCATGTCTACATCTTGTTCCCCTGTTTCTTACTGAAGAACTTTGGCCAGAAGTCAAGATCCCACTTCTTCCTTCTTCATACTTCATGCTAAAAATATTTTACATGCTGTGTTCAAACAACATAAGAATAGATGCTTTCTGATCATGTTGCCCCTACCAGAATCCCCAAATTTAAAATTATAACTCTGATTGTATTGTTGATAAAATAATCATTAGACTATGAAGGTCTTCCTTAAAGTTGCTCTAAATGTATCACAATCTGAGTCATGTAAGTGTTAGGTGTTTTGTTCATTTTACGCAACAAAATTAAATATGCTGTGATTTCAGACTCAGCTTGTCACATCAGCTCTGTGTAATGTGAAGTTGCAGAAGTCATGGAGCTTCACAAAGGTACACTACTCAGATGTTTCCTTTCAACTCTTCTGACCTCCATACCCTTGAGTTTTCTTTATACTGAGATATAAAATCCCAAGCCCCATGACATTTCTTTGATCATAGAAGAGAAAATAACACAAGAAATCCTGTCTAAAGAAAGACTCAGAAACATCAAAGCAGATAAGTAGAGTATGGGAGAATTGTTCAGACCTTTGCACATGCTGATGGAAAATTTGTATTGTTGTAAAAATAGTGGTACCAACCACATTACTTCAGATAAAGGTCTAAATAAAGACAGAGGAAAAACAAAGTAGATAACAAACTGAATGAAAAAGCAGAAAAACAGCATTCACAACTTGTGTCCAATGCCAAATGAACTTTATTTCCTCTTATTTTATTTTCTAGTAGGATCTGTTCATTGTAAAACAATGATAGGTTTTGTTATATAGACATGTTTACATTGTACTACATCATGTATTTTGACCATATTCATCATCCTTCTCCTTTGTCACCTCATCTCCCACTTGCTTATCTTCTCCATTTTCTCAAATAGTCTTCTAATTTCATAAATATGTATGTATACATATATATGATATATAATCTAGGTTCACATATGTAGGTAAGTGTGCTCTTTGTCCTTTTGAATTTAATCTATTTTGCATAATATAATGATCTTCTGCTCTACTCACTTTCCTCCAAATGACATAATTTTATTCTTTATTGTGACCAAATAAAACTCAACTATGCAAATACTATACATTTTTTTGACCCCTTCATCCATGGATGGGCATATAGACTGATTTCAAAATTTGACTATTGTGAATACAACTATAATAAACATAAATGTTCAGGTATATGTGTAGTGTGTGGACCAGCAAAAACTGTGTATATTCCAGGGGTAGTAAAATTGAGTGCTATGCAACTCTGTTTTCAGATTTGTGAGGGCCCTTCATACTGATTTCTATAGTGATTGAACTAATTTACATTCCCACTACCCAAGTATAATTATGTTCTTCTCTTTGCCTCCTCCAGACTAATTTTAAGTCTTGCTAGATACCAAACACATGAAGATGCATCCTTTAGACTCCTTTTTTACATTCCTTCATGATACCAAAATTATTCATAGTAAATATGAATTTTGAACTTGTTTCAGAGACATTAAGTAAATAGGAAACAAATATGACTATTTAGTACTCCCACTAGCTACCTTTACCTGACCTTGTAGGAGACCTAGCTTACCTCTTCATGTTAATGGGATGAAGGTCAGATACCTTTGTTACTATGAGAACATAATCAAGAAAAGTTAGGCTAAAATATCAGTTTGATTATTTTTGACTCATACTGACAAATATTAACTCTAATTATGTCATTTAATTGACTGAAGCTAACCATGTTTTGATATTTATAAATCATCCTAAAGATCAATGTTTCAAACAACTGGAAAATGGTATATTAAAGAAAGTCCTAAATTTATAGTAAATCCTCCCTGTGGTCTCTTTTTCTTTCTTTCTATCCATTCTTTGTTCTTCTGTTTTTATCAATATAATTTTTAATCATTTTTTCTTAATTTCTTCTGGAATTTTTATCCATTTTCTCTTGACTATCTCTATTCAGTAAACTTAATAATGCTTAATTATTGGATGACATCACTATTATTTCATTACAAAAGTGAAAAATGTAGATAATGGGAAGTTTTCAAAGATATCCAGGGTGTGGCACAGTGTTGAACATAGTACAAAGGGACAGCTTTGGTGTCAATACTGGTCCAGTTCCTTGATGTCAATTACTGTCTGGTAGTTTTGTCAGGAGGTTTAAACAGCTGCCGCCAAGTTCTGGAGGCAAAAGATGGGTTAACTCTAATACAGTTTTGAATGCTTAACTCAAATATATTTCTGCTTTTTTGCATGTTTGACAAAGGGCTAAAAGCTTGTCGAAACTTCCAACTTCAGTAAATGAAAACAGACTCTGCAGTCAATCTTCTTATTGAATGAGGTAAATAACTTCACAGTTAATTCATACAGCACATACTCTATTGCAAAAATGGCTGAGAGTTCCCAGAGAGTTGATTAATTGATCGTCCATGGGAGGGGAGATCAATAGGAGGGCCATCTGGAGCTGAGCCATAAAAAACAAACTTTTGGTTTGCTTGCTTGACTTTTGCAAAGAAACTGAGATCAGTCTTTAAATGAAATTTGCATAATATAGTCCAAAAATAAAACATCTGATATTCTTGCTTTGGAGCAGTTGATTTTCATAGCTTTATGGATATCCCTTTTTTAATTGTAAAGTATCAGCTATTGTATCAAAATATCCAGGACTAACTAAACTCTATACTGCCTCTCTGTATTGCCTACTACCTGCCTTAACTTTTAGAAAGAAACAATTGGGTTGCTGACTGGATAAAGAAGTGTGCCTCGCTACAGCATGTGCTAAGCACAAAATGGATACAGAAAGAATTGTAGAATGGTAAACAGCCACAAAATTATAACACATAATTGATAGTTCACACAACTCAGATTGCCAGATTGTATCATGCTTGACTAGTAAGAGAACCTTTACGGCATGTCACTGAGAAAGCAAACACAGGCTACCCTAACCTGAGAATGTTTGTATCCAAGCCAGTGGCTCCCAACCTTCTTAACACTGTGACCCTTTAGTCGATACAGTTTCTCACATTGTGGTGACCCCCAACCATAAAATTATCTTTATTGCTACTTCATAACTATAATTTTGCTACTGTTATGAGTGGTATAAAGGTAAGTATCTGTTTTCTGATGGTCTAAGTTGACTCCTTAGAATAATTTAACCCTCAAAGAGGTTATGACATGCAGATTTAGAACCATGGAAAACTTTATCCTACATATGTCCAGAGACATGGGGAAAAATTAATGCAGACTTTAACTATTAAGACATACCATCTGATTTAGTACAGATTCACATTGAAAGCCACAAACCATGTCTCTGTTCTACCTATTATCTGTATATGCAGAACCTCTAGTCTCTATAAACCCCATGTTTTCCATGAAGCCACCCCAGGAATGCATCAGGCCCCTTTGTACATGGAGCTATACTGCACTTGGGTGGAGTACCAGCATGCTTTGCATCTTCCCTGTTGTCATTTGAAGGAAGATACAAACATGCTGCCAGGAGAGTCTGGTAATTGCTACTCCTTCTGATAACAAGTATACCCAGAGGGCTACCTTACTGGGCTGCCAAAGGCACAGGATTCTAAAGATAAGTGCTGATAAATTCTTTCTTCAAATTAGTAGGTAATTTTTGTCTCGACACTTCAAATTTCCAATGCCATTCAAGTGGCCCTTCTGACACTATTCAACTTCAAAATCAGAGGGCCTAGGAGACCAAAAATTTCACTTTTTTCTTATTTCCTTCTCTAGTCCACCAAAGTCAGTTATCTTCTTGTTTTACAAAATAAGTAGCTATAAGTAGCTATTTATAATGTAATATGGATAAAAGTAAGGCAGAAAAAACTTATTAAAAATTCTTGGGCTCAGGATTATAGCTAAGTTATACAGTGCATAACTGATAGGAACAAGGCTCTTGCTTGGACTGCAAAGTAGTCACTTTTTACAAAATTCATATGAAAAGACATGCCTTTTCTTCATTGAGGAACTCTGCATTTTAAATAATGCTTTTTTTTCTGCCTCATATTCCCATGGCAGGTTAGCCTCTCCATGTGGCTAAAACTTTTAATGCCTTTTTTTAGTGTTTCATGACATAAGCAAGGAAGTGTGAATCCATGTAAGCATTAAAACTAATGCAGATGACACAAACAGAATAAAGGATGTGTAAGGGCCTCCAGTGCCAGAAGGCAGCAGGATCCCGAATGTCTCCCTCAATGATTTATTTGTAATGAGTAATTTGAAACAAGATATGTATCTATACAGAGAAAATGGATAACATGTGCAAAATACAATAAATTGATCGGTGCTACAGTTGCAATGACTGTACTTTTGTCTAAATATGGTTTATAAAATTTCCCAGAACCAAGTAATATTATATTATTTGAAAATGAATCATGCCAGAAAAATTTTAATTGGGCAAATTACTATATTTTCTCCCAAATAATGCTATTATGCATGATCATTACATATACTAATATGTATAGACATGTTCTCTAAATAAAAAGTACCATGGTTAGTCCTCCATCAATTGCCATGAATATGACATTCATATGTAGACTACTGATGTTTTGTTTTATAGACAATTGTACTCATCTATTGCATATAGAAGTTCATAAGAGAAGACAGCAGTGACCATATCAGAATTTACTCATGGATTTACCATATAACTAATGAATCAGGAGCATTTTACTCTGGGGTCCCTACTCCCATCAAAATATTTTAATACAATTTCTCTCAGAAATAGATTAGACATTACACTATGTCTAGGAGCTTGTTTATTGAGAAAGCAGATAAGTAGAAGACCAAAGTGACTTATTTTTAATGGAATTCATCATTACTCAGTTATCAGTTTTGAATGACCTCCTTCCTGCTTCTATGTCGTCATTCCCCCAGCAGATGCAAAGTCAATAAGGAGGAACAAGATAAACATCTGATATTTGTGGTGTTGATTCTCATGGACGTGGATCAGTTTTACTGTTCAATAAAGCCAGAAGCTACTATCAAATCATAGGATTTTTTTTTAAAGTAGCTATTCTGTTTAGTTATAGTCAGTTCTAACACTCCAGAAATCTGGTGCTTTGCTGTAGTCTTGAGTTTTCATAAAAACATTTTAAAATTTAAATGTAAATACATGCCATTATGGAAATTCTTCCCCTCTCAGTATCAGTAATGTCTCAGAGCAGACTCTCACATTTCTCCAAATCACATTTAATTTGTCTTCACTTTGCTTCCTTCCTCCTGTACTCAGCAAGACCTTTAACACATCTGGTGCATTTCTTTAATGATTCAAAATGATGCTCTTGATATAATTCTTGACTGCTCTGGACTGTGAAAACAAGTTACTGTTTGAAGGTAGGAAGCTCTGATGTTACCTAATTAGTTCTTGTATGATATCCCAAGGATATCATGTCCTGAAACTTCCAGAGTAGCAAAGTTTAGTGTCTGATAAGTACATGATACTATGCTTAAAATTAGTTAAAGTTTTAAAATTAAAATATAATTATCTCATTTTTCTTTTCCCTTTCTTCTCTTCAGTCCTTCTCATATACATCTCCCCACCTCATGTTCTCTTAAATTCATGTTCCTGGATAGGTAGGATCAACATAGTGAAAATGGCAATCTTATCAAAAGCAATCTACAGATTTAATGCAATTCCCATCAAAATCCCAACACAATTTTTAACAGACATTGAAAGAACAATACTCAATTTTATTTAGAATAACAGGAAAGCCAGGATTGCCAAAACAATTTTACTTAACAAAAGAACCTCAGAAGGTATCACCATCTCTGACTTCAAATTATGCTATAGAGCCACAGTAATAAAAACAGCTTGGTACAGGCATAAAAACATACTTGTGGATCAATGGAATCGAATTGAAGACCCAGACATTAATCCACATGCCTATGAACACTTGATTTATGACAAAGAGGCCAAATATACTCAATGGAAAAGAGATAGTATCTTCAACAAATGGTGTTGGCATAACTGGATGGTAGTGTGTAGAAAAATAAAAATAGATCCAAACCTATCACATTCTACAAAACTTAAATCCAAGTGGACCAAGACCTCAACATAAACCCAGCTACTCTGAACTTGATAGAAAAGAAAGTGGGAAATACCCTCCAATGCATTGGCACCGGTGACCACTTCCTAAATATAATACCAGTGGCACAGACACTAAAATCAACAATCAATAAGTGGGATCTCCTGAAACAAAGAAGCTTCTGTAAGGCCAAGGACACAGTCAATAAGACAAAATGACAGCCTACAGAATGGGAAAAGATTTTTACCAACCTTACAAGTGACAGAAAATTGATCTGTAAAATAAATAGAGAACTCAAAAAACTAGAGCCCCAAGCCCTTAAAAACCCAATTAAAAAATGGGATTCAGAACTAAAAAGGGTATTCTCAGTAGAAGAATTACAAATGGCTGAAAGGCACTTGAAAAGGTGCTCAACATCTTTAGCCATCAGAGAAATGCAAATCAAAACAACTTTGAGATACCATCTTACACCTGTCAGAATGGCTAAGATTAAAAACACAGATGACAGCCTATGCTGGAGAGGATGTGGAGCAAGGGGAACACATCTACATTGCTGGTGGGAGTGTAAATTTGTTCAGCCACATTGGAATGCAGTATGGCGGTTTCTCAGAAAACTGGGAATCAATCTCCCCAGAGACCCAGCAATACCACTTCTGGGAATATACCCTAAAGATGCACATTTGCACTCCAAAGGCATTAGCTCAACTATGTTCATAGTAACATTATTCATAATAGCAAGAACCTGGAAACAACTGGGATGCCCCGCAACTGAGGAATGGATTAACAAACTGTGGTACATCTACACAATGGAATACTACTCAGCAGTAAGAAAAAATGATATCCTAAAATTTGCAGGCAAATGGATGGATATGGAGAATATCCTCCTGAGCAAGGAATCACAATCCCAGAAAGAGAAGCAGGGGATGTACTCACTCATTAGTGGACTTTAAACAAAACATAAAAAGAGAGAGATGTCTTTGTGCACAAGAACTCAAGGCTAAAACATAGCTAAATGACACAATGCCTCACTTCTACATTGATGGCCTCTGGCAGAGGTGTGGGTGAGGAAAGACTTGTTTTCCTTAAGGGTCTGGCCATAGGGAGTTTAATTATGCTCCAGTAAGTACAAGAGCAGCATAAATGGGCAGTTTTGTAAATGAGGAGATCATAAGATTCTGAGAGGTCTGATATCTGAATTCATGGGGTGCATATCAATCTACTATGATATAGAAATTAATTCTGAGATTGCATTAGAGAGAGATAAGTAGACTATAGATAGTAGTAATCATAAGATTCTGAGAGGTCTGATATCTGAATTCATGGGGTGCATGATGTAAAAATACCAAATAATAAATATATATATAAAGAAAAATATATATAAATATAGATATAAAAAGAAAAAAAGAAATCCTACAAAAAATAATTGCTAATATATCTATACATCATATATGTGCATGCTATGAATATGGATATATGACAGTATATATGTACATTGTATATGTTCATATATGTATGTATATATGTATATATATGCACATATTCTTAATGATGTAAATACAATATGCTCTCCCTTTCCTTTCCTCCCCCAGCTCAACCTTCCCATTCCTTCATGTTCTCATCTCTCATCCTCTTTCTTCTATTCTCCCCCTTTGCCCTCCCCAATTACTCCAGAAATCTCATCTATTTCCCCTTCCCAGAGTGATTCATGCATATCTCTTAGGATTCTCCTTGTTAGATAGTATCTCTAGATCTGTGGGTTATAGTTTGGTTATCCTTTGCTTTACATCTAGTATCTATCCACTTATGGATGAGTACATACTGTATTTGTCTTTCTGTGTCTAGATTACATCACTCACGATCATATTTTCTAGTTCCATCCATTTACCTGCAAATTTCATGATGTCACTGTTTTTTAGAGCTGTGTAGTACTCCATTTTGTAAATATACTACATTTTATTCATCCGTTCTTCAGCTGAGGAACATCTATCTTGTTGTAAGGTTCTGGTTATTACAAATAATGCTGCTATGGAAGATAAATCTTAATCAAGAGAGACATTATTGGGCTAGGAACTTGCTGCTAGGAAAATCCCAGGAATCCACAAAAATAATCCCAGCTTAGACTTCCAGCAACACTGAAAGGGTGCTATCTCAGAAACCAGACTGATGAGTACCCTACCTGTTATCATAGAACCTTCATCCAGGAACTGATAGAAGCAGATGCAGAGGGCCACAGCCAAGCACCAAGCTAAATTCCAGGACTCCAGTCGAAGAGAAGAAAGAGAAATTATATGAGCAAGAGGGGTCAAGATCATAAGGCAATGTACAAAGACAACTGAACCAAGCATGAATTCATAAACTTTAGACTGACAACTGTGGATCCTGCATGGGACCAGACTAGGCCTTCAGCTCAGAATGTTGGAGGGGCCTGGACAATGGGATCAGGATTTACACATGGTGCATGAGCTGACTTTATGGCTCCATGAGATGTCATGCTCAACCTTAATGCAAGGAGGATGGGCTTGATCCTGCCTTAACCAAATGTACCAGGCTTTGATAACTCTTTATAGGAGGCCTTACCCTTGTGGAGTAAGGGATGGGGGTAGTACTTGGGGTTGGGGAGAGGCTGCAGGAATAAGGAGAGATGAGAGGGGGATCTGTGGTTGGTATAAAATTAATACAATGCACTTATTAAAAATAAATAAATGCAATCTGCTAAAGTCCATATAACATCACTTATATGTATATAATTATATGATTTTAGGACTATATGATAAAAATAGACAACAGTTTTTAAGAAATTGAGACTGAAAGTAGAAATTATAAAAATGAGTTTAGTCCTTAAGAATTCCTTCCTATTAACTGTTAAGTGTTAATATCCTTTTTTAATAAACCTACAAGAAAATTCTATGAAGAATGGTACTTTTGTCCTTGACAATGAAAGTATGGGGCTTTGCCAGACAGGAAAGGAATTAAGAACTGCTGTCTTAAACATACTATTT
This sequence comes from Sigmodon hispidus, assembly GCA_004025045.1. Classification (NCBI taxonomy): domain Eukaryota; kingdom Metazoa; phylum Chordata; class Mammalia; order Rodentia; family Cricetidae; genus Sigmodon; species Sigmodon hispidus. The sequence goes on along the minus strand of PVIH01009119.1, from coordinate 5,557 downwards.
TAATTCAAATAAGGACTGAGTATCTATATAAAACTGACTAATGCTTTTAAACGCCCTTAGCTCTTGAGAATATCTCTAACCAGCTTATGCACACATCCGGATATAGAAATTAATTCTGAGATTGCATTAGAGAGAGATAAGTAGACTATAGATAGTAGAAAATAAATACATAGTAGATTGATATTAATGTTTTATTTATTTTGGACTCAAGCCAATAAACAAATCTCTGCTTATCCTATTGTAACTTATTAAGAACTCTTGCCAAATTTTAGTGTTTTCCCCTAAATCTTTCTTTTACACTTTGCTTTCACCAATGTGTAGGCTGAATGCATTACCGAGACATTTTATGTTTACAGAAAATCACACTTAATTTCAAAAATGAGAGTTTTAAGTCTGATTAGGCAGATGAATAGTGGTGTTTGATTCACTATCACAAATAGTGTTCCTCCACCACAAGAGAGCCCAATGAATTGACATGAACATGTAGGGGCTCATTGAAACTGAACTGATAGCCAGGGAGCCTGCCTGGGACTGACCTGGCATATGAAATAGTATACTTCTTTTGATTTTTAAAGTACTCTTAGAAGTATTCATTTCTTCCCTCTACCCTCTTTCATTTTCCCTTCCCATTCCTCTCCCCATGACAACCTGGCTTCCCATTATTCTCTCCTCCATCTACTTCACATTGTTTGAGTTTCACTAGTCTTCCATTCCTTAAAATCTTTATTTCCCCTTCCTACCAGTGGTCCTATTCCAGTTTCTTAGAATCCACAGGCACTCTAACTTAAACATACAAATTTGAATATTAGGTGCTAGGACCCACATATGATTGAGAGCATGAAATATTTGTCTACAAGAAGTCTTTATATTTCTGACACCACAATTTTAGACCTGTGATCCCCAGAATAATGAAAGACAAATTTCTGCTGCAGCAAGCTCTAGTATTAAGTTTCTGGCCTGGACTTTCAGGCCTAACCCTGAGATTCAGACCTACTCATAGACCCACTCCTGCTTAGCACCAAATAATCACAAAAAGGCTTATATTAATTTATTAATTTTATGCTGATTGACGTAGGGCCCAGGCATATAACTTGCTAACTCTTTACCTTTAAACTAACCCATAATTCTTATCTTATTCAGCCATAGGGATCAATACCTTTCCTCATAGCAGCATAGTCGTCCTCTGCATCTGCTAACTTCTCATGGTGTCTCTGGCGTCTCTGGGGCACCTCTGCTCTGTTTTAACTATTCCCAGAGAGTTTTAGTCTGGTAGCCCTGCCCATACTTCCTGTCTCCCTTCAGTCAATCAGCATTTTTATTAAATCAGTAGGTGGAACGATTATTTACAATGTAACAACATAATCCTAGAATATTTTCCATTTTTTTCTTTTTAAAACAAGAAGAACCCCAAATTTAATATCCCTTTTTTCTTTGTTATCTATAACAACTTATACCCAACACTGTAAACAAACACAAATATCCAGAGTCCATTTTTTTGGAATATAGGCATAGTACTCTGGGCTAATTCCTGATGAATGGGGTGCTGCCAATCCCATGGAGATACAAAGAAAAAATTAGGATTATGGACATGTTCTTAGTGAAATAGTTTGTAAGGCTGAGTCATCTCAGCCAGTCTCCTTGAAGTTGTTTGGGATGCAGAGCTCAGAGGAAAATGCAACAGAGGTGCTCTGAAATGCTAGATCATCTGGGCCATCCATTTTTATTGGAGACTTTACAGTGGTCTTCCTCAAGCTTTATTTTCATTGACAAGGAATAAATCCAAAGCCTTTCATTTTCTATAGAAATAAAAAGAAAACCTCTTCTCCAAGGTAGCATATCTTTTGTTTTCAATTTTAAAGTCAATTTATTTACTAAATATATAGGTTATATTAATCCAGCAGCATTTATTTATTTTTTTATCTTTATTTATTTATTTATTTATTTTGTATTTATCAAGAAAAACAGTAAATTGAATTTAAAATGCTGATAAGTTAACAATAACTATAAAGAAAATAAAAATCATAAGTATGACTTATCAAGGGTGATAATGCAAATAATTTGCTACACATAAAATTACTTTGTGTCCAGCTTTCCCTCTGGATTTTTTTTTTCTATCCCTGTATATATCCCCATTCAAGGTCCCTTGCCCCTCCCGCCACATCAGGTCATTTTTTCTTCTCCACAACTCCCTATCCTCTCCCTCAGCAGGCTGCAGACAGTCCCATGGTTCCGCTGATCCAATAATGCTTAGTTCAGTCTCCACTCCTGGCAAATCCAGTTTTGTCCCCCCTCCCTCAAGAGTGAGTCAGGTGTTCCTATAGGTGGAGTGAGATCCAAAGGGTCAGTCCAGGGTGTTTCTGATCCCAAGCTGTTTAGTGATTCTGATTTGCAGCTTGGGCATGCTTGCCTTTTTTCTTGTTAGTTTGTTTAGAGACCACTAATGAGTAAGTACATCCCCTGCTTATCTTTCTGAGTTTGTGATAACCTGCTCAAGAGAATATTTTCCAAATCCATCCATTTGACTGAAAATTTTAGGATATAATTTTTTTCTTACTGCTGAATAGTATTCTATTGTGTAGATGTACCACAGTTTGTTAATCCATTCTTCAGTTGAGGGACATCTAGGTTGTTTCTAGGTTCTTGCTATTACAAATAATGCTGCTATAAACATAGTTGAGCTAATACCTATGGAGTGTGAATGTGCTTCTTTAGGGTATACACCCAGAAGTGGTATTGCTGGGTCCTTGGGGAGATTGATTCTAAATTTTCTGAGAAACCAAAATATTGCATTCCAAAGGGGCTGAACAAGATTACACTCCCACCAACAATGGAGTAGTGTTCCCCTTGATCCGAATCTTCTCCAACATAGGCTGTCATCTGTGCCTTTTATCTTAGCCAATCTAATAGGTGTTAGGTGGTATCTCAAAGTTGCTTTGATTTGCATTTCTCTGATGGCTAAAGATGATGAGCACTTTTTCAGGTGCCTTTCAGCCATTCGTAGTTCCTCTGCTGAGAATTCCCCTTTTAGATCTGTACCCCATTTTTTTGATTGGGTTATTCATGGTTTTGGGCTCTAGATTCTTGAGCTCTTTATATATCTTAGAGATCAGTCCTCTATCACTTGTAGGGTTAGTAAAAATCTTTTCCCATTCTGTAGGCTGGTGTTTTGTCCTATTGACATTTTCCTTGGCTTTGCAGAAGCTTCCCAGCTTCAGGAGATCCCACTTATTGATTGTTGGTCTTAGTGTCTGTGCCTCTGGTGTTATATTTAGGAAGTGGTCGCCTGTGTCAATTCCTAGAAGTGTATTTCCCACTTTCTTTTCTATCAAGTTCAAAGTGGCTGGGTTGATGTTGAGGTCTTTGATCCACTTGGATTTGAGTTTTGTGCAGGGTGACAGGCTTGGATCTATTTGCATTTTTCAACACACTTCCATTCTGCTACGCCAACACCATTTGTTAAATATACTATCTTTTTTCCATTGAATGTTTTGGGCCTCTTTGTCAAGATCAGGTGTTCATAGGTTTTTGGATTAATGTCTGGATCCTCAATTCTATTCCATTGATCCACATGTCTGTTTTTATGCCAGTACCAGGCTGTTTATATTACTGTAGCTCTATAGTATAACTTGAAGTCAGGGATGGTGATACCACCTGAGGTTCTTATGTTGAGTAAATTTGTTTTGGCAATCCTGGCTTTCCTGTTATTCCAAATGAAATTGATTATTGTTCTTTCAAGGTCCAAGAAATATTGTGTTGAGATTTTGATGGGCAGTGCATTGAATCTGTAGAGTGCCTTTGGTAGAATTGCCATTTTTACTATCCAGGAACATGGGAGAGCTTTCCATTTTCTGATATCCTCTTCAATTTCTTTCTTCAGTGATTTAAAATTTTTGTCAAATAGGCCTGTTACTTCTTTGGTTATAGTTACTCCAAGGTATTTAATACTATTTGAAGCTATTATAAAGGGTAATGTTTCCCTTATTTCTTTTTCAGCTCTTCTCTCTTTAGTGGATAGAAGGGCTACTGATCTCTTTCAGTTAATCTTGTATCCTGCTACATTGCTGAAAGTGTTTATCAGCTGTAGCAGTTCCTTGGAAGAATTTTGTGGGTCACTTATGTATACAATAATATCATCTGCAAATGAGATAGTTTCATTTCTTCTTTTCCAATTTGTATCCCCTTAATCTCTTTTTGTTCCCTTATTGCTTTAGCTAAAACTTCAAGGACTATATTGAATAGATAAGGGGAGAGAGGACATCCTTGTCTAGTTCCTGATTTTAGTGGGATTGCTTTGAGTTTTTCTCCATTAAGTTTGATATTGGCTGTTAGCTTCTTGTAAATCGCCTTTATTATATTTAGGTATTCTCCCTGTATTCCTGATCTCTCCAGGGCTTTAATCATAAAGGAGTGTTAGAGTTTATCAAAGGCTTTTTCAGCATCTAAGGATATGATCATGTGGTTTTGTTCCTTTAGTTTGTTTATATGATTGATAACATTTACAGTTTTTCATATGTTAAACCAGCCCTGCATTTCTGGGATGAGGCCTACTTGGTCGTAGTGGATGATATTTTTTATACATTGTTGTATGCAGTTTGCCAAAATTTTGTTGAGAATTTTCGCATCAATATTCGTAAGGGAAATTGGTCTATAATTCTCCTTTGTTGTGTCTTTGAGTGGCTTGGGTATTAGGGTAATTGTGGCCTCATAAAAGGAATTTGGCAATATTTCTTTTGTGTGAAATAGTTTGAGGAGTTACGGTAGTAATTCTTCTTTGAATGTCTGGTAGAATTCAGCACTGAAACCCTCTGGACCAGGGCTTTTATTTTTGGGGAGGTTTTTAATGACAGCTTCAATTTCCTTAAGGGTTATAGGCCTATTTAGGTAATTAATCTGATCTTCATTTAGTTTTGATAGATGGTATCTGTCCAGAAAGCTGTCCATTTCTTGTAGGTTTTCCATTTTTGTGGAATACAGATTTTCAAAATATGATCTGATAATTCTCTGTATTTCCTGGGGGTCTGTTGTTATGTTCCCCTTTTCGTTTCTGATTTTGGTGATTTGGACACTCTCTCTCTGTTTTTTGATTAGTTTGGCTAAGGGCTTATCTATCTTGTTAACTTTCTCAAAGAACCAACTCTTAGATTCATTGATTCTTTGTATTCTTCTTTTTGTTTCAATTGTATTGATTTCAGCTCTAAGTTTGATTATTTCCTGCCGTCTACTCCTTCTAGGTGAGTTCACTTCTACTTGTTCTAAGGCTTTCAGCTGCGCTGTTAGGTCTCTAGTGTGGGATCTCTCTAGGTTTTTCACATAGGCATCCAGTGCTATGAATTTTCCTCTTAAGACTGCTTTCATTGCGTCCCACAAGTTTGAATACGTTGTAGATTCATTTTCATTGAATTCTAGGAAGACTTTGATTTCTTTCTTAATTTCTTCCTTGACCCAGAGATGGTTCAGCTGAGTGATGTTTAGTTTCCATGAGTTGGTAGGCTTTCTTTGGGTTTTGATGTTGTTGAACTCTAACTTTAGGCCCTGGTGGTCCGATATGTTACAAGGG